>JZLH01S0015126.1:19313-40913 GCA_001188425.1 Eucidaris tribuloides
CAGAAAAAATAAATAGTACAATTAGACATGTGACATTATATTAATAAGTTTACTACAGGGGCGACGCCACAGGGGGCGAAGGGGCTGTCGCCCCATAAAGTTTTCTAAAATCGAAAAATCACGGGGTTTCCATGATATTTTGGTCTCTTTGACAGTTTTGCCCACCCCCTCCCCCCTCCCGATCGTTTTCACCCTCGTTATGATGTTACCCTGGCACCGCCCCATAGGTGATGTGCACACTAACTCAGATCATCATCTTACACGTGAGGATTCTCCTTACTATAGACTCCTTGGCAAACTGGAGACTCAGAAGTATAGGCGTACCTAGGATTTGCTTTAAAAGGGGGTGTTGTATGGTACAAATAGATGCGATAAGCCAAGCCAAAAAAGGTCACCCTGTCTGAAGGGAACCTGTTGCAATGTGCCAATTAAAGTGACAAGCAACAAAATAAGGTCATTGGGTCCGTAGAAAAACTTTTCTATAGTCCAAATTGATACAACAACCAAAGAATGAAAGGATATTAAGTTTGCAATCATGCTGTTCTCATTGATTGTATTTGCCAATTTTAATTTTTGAAGGTGGTGTTTTACAGAAAAGAGGAGCGATTGTTTTTCGGAAAAGGTGGGTGCTTGAACACCTCAAACACCCACTTCGATACGTAAAATGGGAACTCTTAACTCACAAATGCATGTCAAAATATGACTTGTCGGTGTAATGTTTGAAAATGGCGTGAAAACAAACGCGACTTGTTTTTGCAAACTTTGTTCCAAAGTTTCACTTCATTTCAAGTCATGGAAAGATAAGTAATTTGAGTTGTTGAGCAGGGCAGTCAAGAATTACATACAGGGCGATCCCCCTCTCCAGCCTACACACACTCTACTTACTGCCAGGAGTATCACCCCAGCCTGTCAAAGAGTAAATTCAATATGATTTTGTCAACCCTATTGACAGGGAGTTAACACCCTAGAACAATAAAGGACTAACACTCCTCAATGCTCACGCTTACATCGTCAATTGCCCTTGATTGATGTCCGATATTTCTGTTTCATCTTCTTCCAATCAAGCCCTCGGTTATCACATTCATCTTGAGTGTAGTTATCTGTACAAAATAGAACGAAGAAGAATGAATACACGAAAGAAATATATACGTGAATTCCCTGAGTCCATTTTTGTATACTGTAAGAGGTATATCATAGATAACACTCTGCAAAGCATTGTTTGTGTGTGTGTCTGTGTGTGCGCGTGTGTGTGTCTGTGTGTGTGTGTGTGTTTGTGTGCGGGGGGTACCTTTCTGTGTGTTTGTGTCTGTGTGTATACTTGTGTGTCTGTGTGTATATGTTTGTGTATGTGTATGTGTGTATGTGTGTGTGTTTGTCTGTGCGTATACTTGTGTGTCGTGTGTATATGTTTGTGTATGTGTATGTGTATGTGTGTATGTGTGTATGTGTGTGTGTGTGTGTGTGTGTTTGTGTGTGTGTGTGTGTGTGTGTGTGTGTGTGTGTGTGTGTGTGTGTGTGTGTGTGTGTATGTGTGTGTGTGTGTGTTTGTGCGTTTGGGTGTGGGATGGGGTGGGTGAGTGTGGGGGGGGGAAGGGGTCAGTGGGTGTGGGTGTGGGTGTATGATGATTAAATTTCAAATAACTCGCCTGTTACAGCTAGGCACTGGCAGTTTTAATCACCCCTGAAGGGTGAAGACCTAAAGGCCCACTATCATGACAGGATGAAACATGCCCTCTTTTGAGTAATATCATAAAAATGGTGCACTACTGACACCCATAATGCAACGAAAATAGCCAAGACAGTGTGGAAAAAATACTGTTGGTTCCCTCCCACAATATGTACACTATAGCACTGCGACAGTCCATGTTCGTGAAGATGTGCCTGTATTCCAGGACAAGTTGCCATCCTCTCTGTGGTTGAGTTTACCATTGACAGTGGGCCTTTAAAGCACAAAATAAAGTAAAACTTACGGTATGTGAGAATAGTTGTCGGATTGATATAGCATGATCCAAAATCAACAGTCATGTTCCCAAGGACGCGAACGTTGACTCTCCTGATCACATTACATTCTTCATCACTGAGGGTCTCTTCGTTTAAAAGGAAGCTTTCGTGCTGAGGACCAGTAGTGCTCATTGAGTTGTATGTTATTGAAACCACGCTGTTTGGTTTGGCTATGATAGTATCTTCTGCCGGGAATTTATAATTTCCCGATTTTGCTGAAAGATATGAAGAAAACACATTGTTAACCCGCTGGAAAAGATTTGATTTTGCTATAACACGCATTCTTCATAGACCCCATCCCGAGATATCTCATACTTAGTCTCCAACGGGTTAAGAAAACTACTTATTGTCGATGATAATTATGAATGGTCAGACAGTTATGAAATTTCGTATTCTTATTAACATAGTGACCCGGACTTCTTAAGGTTAAAGGTGAATGAAACAGTATTTTCATACATAACAGTTTAAATAGTAAAGTGTAAGGAATTTGAAGGAAAAATAATTGTAAACGAGAAAGTTCCTCTGAAACTTCTGATCACTAAATTACAGTCAACAATATTTTCCCCCGTGTGATGTGACTATCCACAGTCATAAATTTTATTGTATTCTTTTTTGGAGAGAGTTACAATATTCATAGGCGAACTGTATAGCCACAAATACCCACCATATATCTGAAAAACCTGCAGTGGATAAAAAGTTACTTTATGATATTACAGAAGAGACCAATTTGTAGATCTTGAACAACGCTTTACCCACCATGAGCACGTAAATCAACACGCTTCACATGATGCATAGTGGTAATGACAAAATATTCTCCATCTTCATCAGTCTTCATTATATCCTTGATGGCTTCTCCCGGCACCTGCAAGAACGAGAACAGAAGAAAAAAATAAAACGAGCCGTTGGTAGTTTTATGAACTTTTGTGAACTCCGGTTTGGGGAATATTATGAGGTGAATTCAAATACTCACAAGAGTGCAACCAGCATATACTTCCTTGCATCTCGTGTCCATAGGGCCTATCAAATCGCCCTTGAAGCTCAAAGGTTCCAGATCTTTTCTTGAGTGATCTGAGATTTGTTTTGAAACATTTGGATATCATTTGGGATGTTCAATAATTTGTTTAAAAAAGTGATTGATTGCAACATTATAAGGAGGTACTTGGTATGAAAGTTCAGTAAATAACAGCCAGTGATGGTACTTTGAACCGCAAAATGGATTGTATTGATCACGGTTGTCATTTCACAGAACTGCGCAATATTTGTACTGTCTGTATGTCTGTGTGTGGTATACAAGTGCGTGTATTGTTCATATTCTTTAGCAAGACAATTGAAGAGTGTAGAATAAGAAGTACTTAAGTCCAATTTTGACGAAATTGAGTTAGTGATTGTTTTGAAGTCGTTACATGCCAGGATTTTTTTTTACAAAATTTTGGTCAAGTTGACCCTTCCCTAGTAGGGGTCAACTGAAGTCAAATTTTTAACCTGGTCTAATTTCTTCAAAATGTATCTCAAATTACTTGGCTAGTTACAAGGATTAAGACTTAAGGATTAATATATAATTTATCATGTATTTTGTGCATTGTTGATGAGATATGGGGTCACTTCCGGTAAAAGGTCAAATGAGGTCAAATTTAAAACAACGTTCAAATTTGACAAATTGCATATCAAATTGTCCGTCTTACGAAGGACATTCCAAAAATACAAACAATTAAGTGTTTTTGACATTCATTTATTCAAGAAATGCATTTGTTTTCCTGAGACCCTTGTTTTTCGTAGAAGTACTTAAGTCCACAATATTCATTATTGATTGTTGGAAATCGACAAGTCTGACAATGTTTATTTTTGTCCTATATTCATCATTTATTGTGTCAATTAAATTCGCCAAGTTTGGATGTACAACTCAAACAATTGTGCTCTGTAGACAAATTTGAAAACTTTGAGCCTTTGTTTCTCAGAAGTAGTTGTGACTTCAGTACTTCTTATTCAACAGTCTTCAATTGATCCCCGTTACTGTTCTACACCATGTACACCTCGGTGGGAAATTTTGACCCCGATTTTGACCTAGTAGAAACTGAGATAATAAAAATTGCAGAGCCCTGTGGGAGAGCTGTGTTTGTCAAAGAAGAGGCGCACTTATTATTATTTCTTTAATCAATTATTATTGGTATGAGGCGTTTCTCATCTTTGGCCTTTCCACATCTTCTGATACAGGTAATGTGACCCCCAAAATATTCTGGAAGAACAAAGTTAGGTTGTACATAGGGTCAGAGTTACCCTCTTCCAATATGCGACAAAAACAAATGCCTGAAATATTACTGTATTGTTTTTGTTAAGAGTATTATGACAACTGAAATCTACATTTTGATAAACCTTAACCAGAAATGTAACGTTCATCTGTTTCCTCATTTATGGACTCATGCACCATTCAATATCATTTGTAAATGTACTGCTATGAAAGCCTCAGGTTAAAGGTGTGATGCCTCCACTAAGTATTTTCTTTGGGGCTTATCTTTTTTGTATAAAAGATGCAAATATGATCAATTAACAGCCAAACAAAACACCAATGATTCAAAAGTCTCATCAAATGGTTCATAGCAACCCAACAAAACTATCACTATCGATGGGAGAAATATGACGCTCAATTCATGAATTGTCCTTTGCCAAAAGAAACCCTGAAGGTGAACACGGTTCTTAAAAGACAAGCTCTGTACAAGAATTCGTTCCAACAACATTCTCTGAGAGACTGCAAGACGTTAGAAGGTGTGTGGATGAAGCTTCGATCTATTTGATGAGTTTTTTGCTGCAGGAATCGAGACATCATGTTAGGAAATAGAAATACTGGGCGGTCTCACGCCTCCTTTCTAAGAATGGAGGTAGCATTTCATTTAAGTCTTTGGAGACTGTTTAGCAAGCATTTTATACTCTTGGAGAAGTTACTACCCTCGCTGTCGCTTTGAGCACCACTGCTTCATCCACAGACCCTCATCGTGTACATATATTTGTATTACTCACCACGCTAAATTCTTCAGGTGTATTTCCATTAAACTTGATAATAGAACCAGAATCTGTGGAACAAATTTAAGTTGGAGAAGATGCAATCGAATCAGATAAAAATGTTGTCATTGTGAATAGCCCCAAACAAACTTATTTAGATATTAATTAATTAATTAATTTATTTATTTATTTATTTATTTATTTATTTGTTTATTTTTATGTATTTATTTATTTATTTATTTATTTATTTATTCATTCATTTATTCATTTACTTACTCACTTACTTATTTAATATTATTTACTTATTTCTGTATTGATTTATGATGTATTTATGTACTTATTTATTTACTTATTTATTCATTAACGGTGTACAAAGCTCATGCTTAGAAAAAATATGTAGACTTTTGAAATTCTGGGGATATCGTAAGACCCTTTCGATCCCCACCCCCACCCTTGCATACATCCATAGTGTGCCATTTTTAGGGCAATTAAATCAAAAGCTGATATACATCTAAAAGACAATAACAGATTTCTTTTAATATTTACCAGAATTATTTACTGCCTTAGTGGTTAGTTGACTCATTCTTTCATTTATTCATTCGATCATTCATTAGTTATTCATTTATACATTAATTCATTAAGGGAGAGGGTTACGATTCGTTCGTGAACTGATGACCCATTGTCAGAAGTTAATTTTCTTCTCACCGGTAGCAATGTAGTACCATCCATTACTGACATCAAGACTAGAGAAACGCCGATCATCCAGAACGAGAAACGGAGACTTGATGTCAGTAGCATTCCGTTTAGTTTCGTCATGCTTGGCATAGGTTTTCATCAAAGGGTAATCCCTCGTGAAATCAGTGTAACTTGTTGGATTACCACACTGTGTAAGACATAAAACATGAGAGTTTCAGTGGATACCATTTCAATAGATCATTTGGGTATTCGTTGTAATGAGAAAATCGTCAGGACTGCAAGACTAAGGGTGATAGATTGTTATGTACTACCAATGTTGAAAAGTGGATGTGAGAGTTCGTTATTTTCCAAGGCAATGGAAGACTTTACGCAAACAACTGAAATGTGTTTCCTCAAGCAAATGTTGGGAATCTCTTGGGCTACTAGTGGTCATACAGCTGGTCAGATGGAAGGCATTTCATAGAGCAGGCAGTCAATAGGATGCTTTGACAGAAGATCCCGAAGATATTATCAGCTGTTACTTTGGATGAACATTACTCGCGCCACGATTCTCTCTTTTTACGATCCCAAATCAGAACACCTTTTGCAACATCGAAATCATTAATCAATTCAGACGTTATAGCCCTTTCCATTGTTTCCTCTTTTTGATCCCAAATCAGGACACTTTTTGGAAAATGGAAATTTTGATCAATTCAGACGTTATAGCCCTTTCCATCTCTCTCCATATATTAGGTTTGCATTAGAATAAACATACAAATATACAGTAGGCAAAATCTTACTTTCTTCCTTGTTGAATTATGAAAGAAGAGTATAGTAGAACAACGCTTTTAATCATAATTTTTTCAGTATCAGAAGGAAGACGATTAAAGGAAGAATCAAGGCAGCAATTGCGGCTGTTACAAAATGAAGCTACTATGAAGAAAATAATACACATTATTAGAGTGGATCTTGGAACTTGGTTGCAGATGGCATTTTACTTTCATCGCTTTCGTAGAATAGACAGTTTCGACAATGTCCCATAGGAAAGAAATTGGCCTGCCGCAGACTGCTGTGGGAGCATTGCCGCAGACCTGCTGCAGACCTGCCGCAGACAGGCATCATTCCACATGCAAATAAGCTCTTGCCGCAGACTTGCCGGAACCTTGCCGCATACTTTTCAGGCCTGTGAGCTTTACTGGAGATTCTGCCGCAGACCTGCCGCAGACTTGCTGCAGCCTTTTAATAATGAATATTCATCAGGAAGAGTCTGCTGCTGACCTGCCGCAGACCTGCCGCAGACTTGCTGCAGCCTTTTGATAATGAATATTCATCAAGTAGGGGTTGCCACAGATCAGCTGCAGATCTGCGGCAAGGTTCCTACAGGTACGCAGCAAGTCAGCAGGAGGTCAGCGGGAAGCCTGCGGCAAGTCAGCGGGAAGTCTGCGGCAGGTGAGCACGAAGGCTGCAGCAAGTAAACGAGAAGACTGCGAAAAGTAAGCTAGAAGGCTGCAGCAGAGTGTATATTGTGTCATAATGAAGCAGAAAGACCTAGGGAACATTACATAGGGAAAAAATATTTCCAAAATGGGACAGTATCGATGCAGATCGATGGAGAATTCTTTTACTGATCTTTCCGACTTTAGTCCAAAAATTGAGAAACGGCTATTTTTTATAGATTTTTTTTAAAGATTTACTTCAACAAATATTTGTCAGACTTCATTATTTACAAATAAGAATACAGTAAATTATGGGGGCATATCTAGATGAGCTAAAGATCCTAACTCAAAAAATCAACAACAACATGTACATACAGGACTGTTCCATGTGCATGTTGCGTGGAATATTGATAATTTGTTTATTGGACCCTTTTGATACAGGTAATTGGTCTATCAATCAGACCCATATATGTATATCAGATGGAATCGGTTTATTGGGCCCATATGGTACCCTCCGTCAGGATTCATCAACGTAGAATTTAACCCATTGCCTCTGAGATTCTGAAAATCCCATAGAGTTAACACAGGCCACATTCAGTTTCCCATAACCAATGATTAACTGTATTTTCCAGAAAGGTTGAATGACATATTTTGCCATAATTCTGATTGTTAGAAAGGCAAATTAAGTCCATCACCACTCACTGCAAGCATGGGCTAATGCTACGGAGCGTTAGCCCATGGCTCGACTCGACGTTAATCTCTTGTGAAGCAACAGAGACAGCTTAGAGTATAGCCCGATAACTTTTGCTTTACCTAATATTTTACGTATATCCAACCACAATGAAATGAACTATCGTTCCCTGTGCGGTGTTGTAACACTTTTCGAAATATTAATTCCTGTAAATCGTCCAAGAAGATTTGTAATTTCCAACATCAACTATACTGATGTTTACACCACGGCTCTCATCGCTAAAATTTTCATCCCGAAGAAACATTGCGACCTTTTCTTATCCGTTAGCTTGTGCACCAGCTGCCTTTTCTGCCGATTGAACAATAACTGTATAATCAGATGCCACCAACCAATTCTGCGGGCCAAATTTGGATGCGCCCCCTATAGGCACGTTTCCCCGCGCGGTGGTGTACTGTATCCTCAAAAAATGTGCTATTCGCGATTTATACATAACTTACTTTTTCCATCACTTACTGCTACATTCGAAATCAATAAAAGTTGCATAAGTTTAATTTATCGTTTTCGGACCCCTTCGAAGCAATTTCTGAATGTCCGTATTTGTTTTTGTGGCTTAACGCGGCAATAGAGGGAGACAAATTCTCATGAGTTTACGCAGAGAGTTTCTGGCGAAAAATCTGAGGCGGAAAATTACTAAAAGTGCCTACCGATAAATTCAAGAAGGATACAATACATCTACCCAGCGTTGCAGGCGATACCTGTGCGTATGTAGAATTTGATTTATATTTTTTTATCAATGAAATGAATTTACCGACCAATATATTTTTTTGAAATCTTCCTAGTCCACCAACGTACTATCTGTGTGATTGTCTATGTAAGCCGGCTACGAGTGGTCCATCACCCAGTTTTCTTTTATTGGCTTCCATTCACACCTTAGTTTATTTATGTATGAGGCCACACATATCCACCAACTCTGCATTGGTATGACACAGAAATCAAGGCATGGGACTACAATCAATGATCTATATACTTGTGCATGATCTAGCATCAACAAAATAACATTAATAATGTGGAACCAAGCTACACAAAACAAAGTTCTACTCACATACTGTTCTTTAACAAAAAGGCCTTCATCTCCTGTAACTCTAGAGAAGGAAATTGTCAGATTTTAGTTCATATTTGTAGAGAATTGCACCATGACTCTTTCTCCAGCTGTAGGAATTCGACCATTTGCAATTTGTATTGAACTTTCCCGCCAATTCTCTAACTGACAAAATCAGATTATAACCTTGTTGACTTCCTGTAAGTTGCTGCTGCCTTCCCGCATACTTTTGTCGCAGATCTGCCGCAGACTGTTCCTGCCGCATACTCTGTGGCAGATCTGCCGCAGACTGTTCCTGCCGCATACTAGTATGTGGCAGATCTGCCGCAGACTGTTCCTGCCGCATACTAGTATGCGGGAAGTCTGCGGCAAGCTTTTATTCTGCTGCATACTTCAGCTTACTCTAGCTGCAGACTAAAAAGTCTGCGGCAGATCTGCAGCAGGTCTGCCGCAGATCTGCTGCAGACTTTTCATTTTCTTATGGGGTTATCTCCGGCTATGAAATCATGCTTTGCAATGTCCATTGAATAATGATTTTTCAAAAAGTAAGTGAGCCAATAAATTATAACGTGTTAATTGATTATTTTAAAAGATCTATAAGAGTTGCAATATTCTTGACATTCCGTATTAATTATGAACTGGGAATATTTCGTGTACTTATTATCGCCTTTTATCATAATGGAAACAGGAAGACACCATCTACGACAAGGCATTGTATATACAGTAGGCTGATAACACAGATCTTACATCTATTCCTGGTCTTGGGTCAGGTACAGCAGGTACTGCCCATCTTGGATTTGTTCCACTGGTATCGGGGCCAAAGAAGTCGGCGTTATCAAATATATCGTCGATGTAGGCCAAGTCATACTTGCACACGGCAGATCGAGCTGGAGCATTCCTGCAGAAGAAATACACGATTATAGAATTATAAAAAAATCATGAAATACAAATTTTGTTGAAATAACAGAAACATTTCAATGTGCTTATTTCACATCAATAAACATTCAACACTGCCTTTTTCAGTCAGTTTCAAGGGTATTATGCAGTTTGTGAAATTGTACGCATAATTCTGATTTTAACTGTTCACCTATAATTTTATACAAAAGTCAACAGACTTTTAGAACTTTTCCACATCTAAGATTAAGACGGTATTACTTTGAATAATTGATTACCAAACGGGATTTCTACATTTTGTGGACGGCATTTGTGGGAGTTGACGAAATTACATGGTAGAAAACCGTGCATATTTGTGCACATTTGCATGCTAAACTGTATATCGTGTTCAAAAAGACAACAACAGACCTTGTCGAATTGTGAAAATCCAAAGATCTTAGTCTGAATCCGAAAGTTAAACTACCAAAGTTTGGGTTTAGAGCATCGCTCTGTATGGCTGTGAAATTGGACCATCAAGGAAGATGAAGAAAAAATTATTCAGGTTTTTTAACTGTGGCTATGGAGAAGGGCGCTGATAATTAGCTGGAAACACGGAAAAAGAAATGATTGGGTGAGAGACACCATCGGTGTACCTGGAAAGGAAGGGCTTCTGAAGATGGTAAAGAATAGGAGGATGAGAAAATGCAGTCATTGGAAACATAGAGGTGACAGTTTGGTGCGAGCAACTATTGAGGGAGAGATGAGCGCAAGAGGGCAGGAAGGAAGGAGACATTATGAATGGAATGACAAAACAAGAGATTGGAGAAAATAAATGTGCGATCTTCATAAAACGTTAGCACATTCTTGAATATGAATGGGTGAAAAAACACACATCTGTTAACCTCATGAAATTGAAAACACATCGTGCAGCTTATAATTTGACTACAGTGTTTCAGAATCTGAATGCTTTGACATGAAATTATGCATAAGTTTGAATACAGAGAATCATTCAAATCACGGTTTATTCGATTTCACATGAAATAGTAAGATCTGGCTAATAATTGGAATGTCCAGTGTGAAAACTGCCGTGGAAAACCTATATTATTACTATTCTTCTTCTTCTTCTTCTTCTTCTTCTTCTTCTTCTTCTTCTTCTTCTTCTTCTTCTTCTTATTATTATTATTATTACTATCATTATTATTATTATCATTATTATCATCATCGTCATCGTCATCATCATCATCATCATCATCATCATCATTACAATCATAATCATTGACTTTGTCATGCCAAATCTCTATAAATTCAAATCTGTTTCAATTTTCATTTGTGTACACAAACTGTACATCAACTTGACTGTAGGATAATAGAATGAAAGCTTAAGGAAATAGAGTCACTGTTGTTAATCGATAAATAGATAGACAGATAGATAGATAAATAAATAGATAGATAGATAGATAGATACATAGATAAATAGATAAGTAGATAAATATATAAATGGATGGATAGATAGATAGATAGATAGATAGATAGATAGATAGATGCATGAATAGATGGACAGATATAGAGAAAAGTCTTTAACATCTTGATTAGCGCAAAATATATTTTAATATATGAATATATACCTCGGAATGAGACATAAAACAACAATAACAGACTAATGTATAGCTTCTAAAAGGTACGAGACTATGACTTACCTTTCATTGGTAAATATGGCATAAATGATTCCCTCAGTCTCTACATACTCGAAGTCCTCTGTATATCAAATAGAAATAGAGCGAGAGATGAATACAAAGTTACCACAGACATAGATAGTCGAAATAGATTACAGGAATGAGCTGCCTATGTTAACATGTTAACAGGTGGGGGGGGGTAGCGGTGTGTGTGTGTGTGTGTGTGTGTGTGTGTGTGTGTGTGTGTGTGTGTGTGTGTGTGTGTGTGTGTGTGTGTGTGTGTGTGTGTGTGTGTGTGTGTGGTGGTGGTGTGTGGTGGTGGTGGTGTGTGTGGTGGTGGGTGGGTGGGTGGTGGTGTGTGTGTGTGTGTGTGTGTGTGTGTGTGTGTGTGTGTGTGTGTGTGTGTGTGTGTGTGTGTGTCGTTAATCCGGTCTTAAACGTACCCTGAATTACTTACATTTTTGACTCAACTCACTGGTGGTATACGCACGTTTGTGTGAAAAATTGTTTCGATACTAGGTGTACGAAAACCAACATATCTTGCAGACATGTCCTTGCATAGAAAATCAGGAAATGCTAATATAATTGGAACATGTATCACAGGTATTCAAACAGTAAGTGAAATATAATGCATATACTTTTAATCTGAAGTTCAGTTAAATACTTACAGTAGGCCTAATTCATTTACTGCAATAAAAACTTACGGATTTCATTGAAGTAGGTAACAGAGCTACCATTGATAGCTGGGCTTTCCTCGGCACATTCCAGACGTATTTTCTGGTAACTAGTCCACACTTGTGCAGTGCCCACCAGGACACCAACGTCATTCTGTAGTGGCAACATTACACAGGAAAATTGGAGATGTTAGGCTGTGTAAGACATACGCATGTATTTATATGTCTACAGTTGAAAGTTGCAATGCTTTTATTTTGTGATATTGCGCGCTCTTATATTTATACATTTAAGTTTTCTAGAGTCCTCTGTCGCACATGTGGACCGTGTGTGTGTGTGTGTGTGTGTGTGTGTGTGTGTGTGTGTGTGTGTGTGTGTGTGTGTGTGTGTGTGTGTGTGTGTGTGTGTGTGTGTGTGTGTGTGTGTGTGTGTGTGTGTGTGTGTGTGTGTTTATTTCTGTGTGTTTCTCCGAGTGTGAGTGTGTGCGTATTTAAACATGCGTGGAAAGCTTTATTTGTGTACTTGGAAACATACAACATACGCATGTTTGTCAAACAAAATACTCAATCGAAAAAATGGCTTTTGCACCCGGGGGCACTGACATTACATGGTGTACACCATGTGCGTGTATGGAATTTCAAAATAGACCCTAAACAATTATCTGTCCGATCTCAGAATACCTTAAACAAGTATTCAAGTCTGAAAAGAGAAAAGTAAGCCTTCTGTTAAAAGTATACTCCTTTTTTCCTTATTTTGGCGATTTTGATAATCTTTTCACTGTACTCGCGTACATCGCCCGACCGTGAAAAACAACCCTTTGTACGGGGTGTTTTCACACGCGCATGGTGTACACCTTGTACTCTCAGAGCGCCCCTCCCCCCATTTTGGAAAACATGTGTGTACCAACAGTACTTTACTCATATTTTTTACCCATAAATTTCCCAATAAGAATCAAAAGATGCAATTCACAAGACAAAACAATATTCCTAACGGCATTTCGCACAATTTATAGAACTTTTAGCTCCCGCTATTCATATACTATTTGCCACACTGCCAAGAAACTTTGTATTTACCGAACAGACTCGAGCAATGCGGCTGTAAATCACCGACCCAATGTTTTGATCCTGTACTTGATCTGCGTATTCAGCAGCAGTCTCTCGGAAAATGAAGTATGTTCTGCCGTTTCTTTCAATTGGCGACCCCACAAAGTCAGCATCTGAAATCAATCACATGCATGCATTTTTGTTTATAAATTTCATTGATTAGAATTATATATAAACAACAAAGCTAATTTTTCTTATAACACACATGGGCATACTACATAATCATACAAAATAGAATCAAAGTATATTGAATGCATTGTATATACACAAACACTGGCGTAAATCCGTGACGTCACCCTATTCATGGGGGGTGTGAATGAATAGACAACCCCCTCCCCCCCCCCCCATGAATAGGATGACGTCACGGATTTACACCAATGTACTCATACATGATAAAATGATAATGCTGTTATTTTTACAAAAATATATGACAAATACGTCAAGCCAATACCTAAATGGAGAGAAAAACAACAACAACAAAAGAGAACAGAAAAGAAAGAGAAAAGAGTAAGCAATGACTTATATCATCTTTTATATCATCTGTATCAATATTTCATATATTTGGTCAGGTAAAAATCCCATTAAATACACAATACACTGGGTTCACTGTAAAGCTTGACCACAAAAATGAAAATACCTAAATGATAAAGAAAAAAGAGAAGAAAGAAAAGAAGAAAAAAGAACTAGTAGTAGCTTATGCCATCTTAGCTTTTTCACGTGCTGCACTGCATTCTGTCTGTTATTTATGTTGTTATAACGTTTTCCCCTGCTGTTATTGAAATATATGAATAGAATATATAAAAGTTCAAAATTGCCGAAAATTATACTAACGTAAAAATGCAGATATGTCACGTTAACTAAACCTTGATCGGTAACCTATAATCCTAGTTACTTAAAAAAAAAAGTTGGCCCTGAAAATTTTAAGAGATAGGATGTACAGTTTACAGACATTTGACCTTGCAATTCAAATAGCTTTGATAAAGGTGTAAAAAAATTGCCTATACCCCGTTGTGTATCATTGGGATGAGTATGATTACAAAAGATGTACTGCAATGTATATACAATGAGCATGATGTCTACATCAAAAAATGTACCTCTTTCCGACATATGAGGGGTGGGGTAGTTTGGAGGCAGAAGTCACAAAGATAGCATGGACAATTTCTAATATAAAACTAGAATCATACCAAATACTTCTCTCTCATTGTTAACTCTTGTTGTCACCCTGCCATTTTCAAATGCCCCGTCTGTGTTCAGACCGATTGAAGCAATTTCAACCTTCGTTTTAGACCTGGGATTTGTAGCTACACCGACGTATAATTCACTGTTGCTATCTGTAAAAATTGAATTGACAAACAAGAAAATCAATATCCAGTCAAATTACAGGAAGTATTTATGATAATCACTGAAATGTGACAAAACGAGTGCGAATCACTGGTGAAGAGCGACAAAAGCGTGTCATTTTGTAGACATGATCCATTTCGAGAAAAATGTTTAACAAGTCAGCAGCATATTTCACGAATTTCAACTACATACACACAATTCGTGTGTGTGAAAACTACATTGAGTGAAAATATTCAGGGAAATGTTCAATCTAAAAAGCTCATATTCACAGTTGCAGCAATATGAAAGTAAGTAGTACTTGTATCAGGATTTTTCAGCACTTATAAATCAGTTAATTACAAATGTGTATTGTTATCATTAAAGGTAAAGGTGGCTGATTAACAGTTGTTACAAAATATTTCAAAGCATACAACATTATTACTTGAATCATCCCAAAACAACTTTAATTTAAACTAAGCTTGCTTTAGGTATGTATCATTTTCAAATCAATTGTCGTAAGACATCACCATATATAGCCTACACACCAAGAAAAATAGGCTCATCTTTGCACCTTTAAAGGTGCAATGTCACACTGGGAGCACCTTTAAAAGTGCAACTTTGCACCTTTCTGAAAGGTGCAAAGTTGCACCATAGAAAATAAAAAAGTATTCTTCTTTTTCTTGCAAACTGTGCGTTTTTGTGTGTGAACCGCAATTTACGTTCATTCCTTTGCTATTCATAGTATTTGCATTATAATGCACTTTATTAATCAACATTTACAAATATTGAAAAACTCGTACATGACCTTACCGGGGCTCTAACCTGCGACCTTCCGCACGTGAGGCGGACGCTCTACCCACTTGGCCATCACGCTGGCCGTGAAGGTGATTAATTTCAACTGCTTATATTGTATTGAAGCCGAAGGTGCATTATTTTCATCCTTTCAAGGTGCAAACTTGAATTTATTGGCCGTTTTGGTAATATATTCAAATTTCATGCATACCTTTTAGACCAAGGTTGTTCTTAACAACCTGAAAGCTTGTCTGAGCTTGTCCGACATAGAAAGTAGTATAATGTGTGCTCGTTGCATTTTCAGTATTGAAATTGTATTCATAGAAACAGGTGAAAGAAATAGCTCATCGCCAGGCTTCGGAAGAGAAAACCTCCATAAATTTGAATACAAAGTGGTCTATTGGAGTCAAAATGTGCACCTGAAAAGTGGCAAACTTGCAAACACAATGGAGTGGGGCGAGCGCTCAGCCGTGAAAGGTGCAGGTTTGCTCGAATACCGCGGCAGAAATTGTTCTGCACTTATTTCAGCAAAGTTGCACCTTGAACGCACCTTTACTTTTTAGTGTGTAACTGTGCAAGCCAAATTCCACTCCCATTTCAGGACAGGAGAATGTATGGACACACCTACAACTACACAAACACACACAAAGAACCAAACACACACAAAGAAACAAACACACACACATGCATACATACATTCTAAATTCCTTAGATAGGAATAGACTGCGTTTACAGACCAATCCGAAATTGGATTGAAATTTTCAATCAAAGAGATTTAGAATTTAACGTTATTTAATTGAAAATTTCAATCCAATTTTCGATTGGACCTTGACCACAATCCATTAAAATCACTTTCAGACTATGGAATTTAGAGAGTGCATACACTCATGTCCACAGTAACTTCCCACATGCAGAAACAGGAACACATGAACAAATTTAACCATCTTACCTGAGAAGTATGAAGATGCATTCACTGTTCCCAAAGAAGGGAAAATTTTGGTAGCATCTTCATAATTACTCAGGCAGGAAGTATCAGTTGCTTCTCCAGCATTACCAACAAAATCACACTGAAGCTGTGGAGGGAAGATTGAAGAGTGCATTGGTTAACTCTTATCCTGTCGCTGGTACTTGTTTCACAAATTGTTCCCAATGGTCTAAAAAGACTCGACACATTAAGTGTTAACATTGTGGAAGCCCCATTCCAAATCGGTCAAATTTTGATATCTGACCTCTCTGATAGTGTTTGAATGGACAAATAGGCACCCTTAAAAAGAATACACAGTACTGGTTGATGATGGAAAATCTTTCATCAAAATTTCACATTTCATTGGTTTCCAGGTGAGAGTATATCACATTTGCAATACAATATGGGACTAATTCACTCCATATGCAATAACAAGATGAGGGATTGGCAATCTTTAATTCGAGCAGATGAAGTTTTCCATATGAAGTGACCATTCCATTGCTAAAGTGTATATGTCAGCAATTAACATAGTCCCATGTATTGATTTCTGTGTTAGTACTTTGTCAGCGGTGGGAATTTGTGTAGCAGATTTGTCAAAAACGAAGTGTTCTGTCTTTTTTAACTACTCTCTCCTGTACTATAGTGACATTTTCAGAGTACCATCTGTTCACAGAAGGTTTGAAAGTAGCTGATATCGAAATGACGTTGTTCTGCAAGTACTCAACCAGTACTGTGTATTCTCTTTAAACACATCATGTTAGGCAGTAAAGTTGTCACTAGCAAAATATGTACCACTAGTTATAATTATATAATACACTAATATAATAAAAGTAGCTATTAGTCTTTAGCTTTCAGTTTTCAAAAGCATTTTATGTGACAGATTCAGTATTTCTTCCTCGGGAAACATTTCCTTCACTAAAAGTGTTATTACCAAACTAAAGCGGCAAAAGGCTAAAACATTCTAGTGACGGTAATATACTACGGTACGTGGAACCTCATGTTTATTACAAAATGATCCTTCCAGATCTAAAGTATAAGTATTCCTATATTATAAATGTTGACTGCAGTTTCTAAGATATAGTGAAGTGCATGAAAGAGCCCCACAATGCGATGAAATAAGATCAGAATTTGCACAGTTTATTTTATTTATCACTTCTTTTGCCTATGCAGTACCCATTAGTACCGTATTTTTTTATTATTTTTTTTTTTTAGATTTTACACTTACATGTAGTGGAATGCACATGGGACTACGTAAACATCTTGACTATAATACATTATCTCTGTTAAAACTTGCATCCCCCTTCATGTATCCATTACGCATACGTAGCTCATGACACTATTTTTCTTTTTAACAATGAAACTTAATCATACTTAAACACATTTTTTCCGAACCATACAGGTTTAATAGTTTTTCGAATATATTTATCAGTTTTCACTCCTTGCTAGAATGTCGTGTCCCGATGAAAATGTCCCTCTCCGCCTCAGACATAAAGTGGTGTTGCAGACTTTTTTGTCGATTTGTCCTTTTATCTGTTCACGAGATTACAAATCTACAATACTTTTCCTTTATTCAGGTGACGCACTTATGGAAATGATATCCATGAACAGATAAACAGCCAGCTCGACAAGTCTGCAACACCACTTTATGCCTGAGGCATATAATGCATTAGTATACCTATCATAGTTTGCATTCACAAACCTTTGTTTATCGTGGTGCTTAAAACTGGGTGTAACATCCAACCAATGGTGTAAACTACTTCTGCCATATGCAATTAGGAAACTTATTACTGAAAACTATAACTATAAAGGACGAAATAAAGTCTGTGCTTGCAGATTCTATGTATTACCTCCATCGTTGATTCAGTGTAGTCACAGTAGAAACAACGGGGGATTAGTGCGTTGGTGCCACAAACGTACAATCTGCCATTCAGTGGAACAACCGATCTGATGTAGTTCACGCAGTCATCATTCTAAATATTAGGAGTGAAGCCGTAATCATAAAAAGTGATATTAGAGCAGTAGTAAGTGTGTATGGATGTGAAAAGAAAAGGCGCGTGATTTTTTTATATAGGAAATGCGATGTACTATTTTGTAAAGTTTTATTAATCTTTCAACAATGGAAGAGTGTCAGAGCGAATGATTTCCAGGGCATTAAGAAATGACATACATGTATCTTACAAACACAATTTCTCCAAATTGCTTTAAAAATTACATGTTTGAATGACAACGAAGCATTTCGATCAGGTTATCACGCAGATATGGAAAAATTACAAAAAACACTATTTATATTGACAGCTAAAAGTCGACCTCCATTGATAAAACAGTCGCAATGCTTGGAAAAACTGTTTGTCTATACACAAAAAGAGTTTGTCTAAGCATCGGATGGATGTCGACTTTTGGCTTTTAGTATAAATGGTTGGTTTTTTCTTGTAATTTGTTCATATCTGCGTGATAACCTGATGAGTTGCAGATCGAAATGCTTCATTATTATTCAAACATGCTACATTTTAAGGTAATTTGGAAATTTTGTAGTATCAAAGAATTGTTTGTAAACACAATATCAGAAATATAGAAATATCTAAAATATTGTCCTTTGCACAAAAAAGCAGAAATGTTTGTCATGTATTCTTCTGAAAAGTATCGAAAGGAATTCTGTTGTAACTTCTATAAATGATAACGTACATGCGATGGGTAGGAGCTATACATTTTCTTTTCTTTCTTTAACCCTAAAAAGCCCAAGCTATTTTTGGCTCTACGTGGCCCAAGGGGGGCCCATTGTGTCCCCTCTCTAAAATCTGTATTTTTTGCCCAGTCACTCTCAAATTTGGCACACATGCAAAACAACTCAAACTCTACAAAACGCAATCATTAACATTTCTCAAGGTTACCGCTATTTACCATAATATAATGAAATACATAGAAAAAAGGATTTTGTTGGATATTTCTACTTTTTTGTCTTTAATATCCCAAGTAAACATTCGCAAGTGATTGATTTATCAATAATTATACAAGATCACATATTTTTAGATAGAAAATGAGTATTTTGAGTAAACGTTGACTGTTTTGGGTTCATATTTTTGTGTTACAACACATACAGTGATAATGTTATGCACATATGCATAAATTACTATGCACTGTTGATTGTACCAAAGAGTTACAATAACATAAATAAATGCGTTTTTTATCATTCTGGTACACCTTTTTGAAGGAATTACTTTCACACATTAAATCTTATATAATTGAATAATTTGAAATTGAAAATAAAGAAAAATATCAAGAAAAATGAATTTTCTACATTTTTTATTGTTTTTATTGTGTTGGCGTCATTTTTCCTTTTAAAGATAAAGAAAAACAAAAGAAATGTATTGAATATGTTCCTAAATAGATGAAACATAATATTTGAGCCAACGGATGTGAAAAACCAGTGAGAGTAACTTTTCTGTGTAGTGAAAAAACACCAAAACATCAAAAAATGTCACAAATAACCTTTAAAATGTGGTTGCCATGGCAACACAATTTCCCGGGTAACCCTAAACTATACACCAAAATGTTTGCCATAAAATTTTAGGAAAAGTCACCAAGTTTGATAAAATTTCGTCAAAAATTATGGAAGTGGCGAAGAACAATTTGATAGGGGGCACATTGTGCCCTCCCCCCCCCCCCCCTTGGGCTAAGTTAGGGTTAAAGAACTGTTCTAGCAACTAGCACGAACATGACGAATGGGGTGTATTCTTTTTTCTCTTATAGTGTCTTCCATTGTATGTTTTTCTCTTTTCATTTCTTCCTGTTTTTTTATTATAATCTGGAGGAAATATTACCCCAAATTTACTCTGGTTTCGTTCCATCCCATTTTCCTAATAGAGATAAGACGGATGTGGACGAAATGGCTTGGCCTGCCTTAATTGCAGAAGGATAAAACCCTGCATAAAACATGTGTTTTGAATCAGCTATTCGAGATTCTACATGATATCTAAAGAAAGCAGATAAATGATTGTCCTTTCATGTTTACAGAGCAGAGGGATAACCATCACGAAACAACTGTGGCAAATAAGTGTGAAATTGGTGATAAGGTTAAATATGTTATTTTCTTCGAAATTCATAATTCTAACTTTTGGGTTTTTTCCACTATGTTCCTTTTTTCAACACAAGAAATTAATATGTACATTTACTGCATATTAATGGATATTTATTGATCCTTCAAAAGAAATTCAAATAATATGTGGTAACTCCAATCGATTACGCAAAACAAATTTGCATGGTAAGACAGGGCATTCACATGTATATTAAGTGTACGAAGTTACACACAATACCCCTTTTTCACTTTGCAGGCATAAAGCATTACACTTCAAAAAGTAAGTTAACATGCCAATGTCCGACGATGCTTGACCCATTGCAGTTTAAACATACCATACTCTCTACCGCCAGAAAAGTAACGTGGTACTGGTCAGATGGCCAACTGAAGTGAAAGTTACCTGGGTTTCTTACAATAGTGCCCTAAATCCAGGAAAGGGTGGGAGCTAACATGTGATTTATTTGTTATTGAACGAACAAATAAAAAACATATTTGTAGTGATGTACTTCAGTTCAAGAATTTTACTGGTTTGAAGACCATCTATACCTTAAAGATCTTGGTTTTCAACTACTCCACTTTGTACGCAAGATACATACTCACTTTGTTAGTTGATGTGATTCTCAGGCAGGCTACATAGAGAGTTTTTGAAAGACATCATAGTCTCAGTCTGTAAATGTTTTGGCATATAAGACGTCCAAATGATACTTCAATCAAATGTATTAAGAGGTATGAACATGATGAATTTTATGGGTATGCCTTTTAATTTATAACTTTGAATGGCACAATCACAAATCCTCATAATACTACGACCTTCCCAAATATCAAATATTTTCTTAGCAAATTAAATAACGCGACGAATTGAATGAAGTTTGATAAAATAAATCCCCTCTGTTACACATGAATTAAATTCTACATTTGATGTATTGAATTGGAAATCTTAATACATTTTCACGCTATATCCATGTTATATCAGTGGCACTTAATCTCGATAGTGTTACCTTCAATACTCTGTACTTCCTAATAATCATCCTAAAATCTGCATCAAATTTTACATTTCTCTCATTTATACTAAGTATTATATTTTTCACTTGCATAGTTTTACGTGTATGTCATACAAAAGCTCTTGCATGTTAGAGCGCCTAAAATCTAGTTTTATGAAAAGTTCATTTCTGGAATACGTGTTAGCTACAAGTATTGCCCGCATGAACCAATTGTGATTTTCAACACCCTAATGA
>JZLH01S0015139.1:11518-28391 GCA_001188425.1 Eucidaris tribuloides
GATTCCCATGCTACCAGTGTCTTTGATACAGTCTAAAAATGAAGCCCTGAAAAAATTGCAGTGTAAAACAATCATTAAGTGCTTCAAAAAAGTGAAAATCATTGAGAGACCATTCCAGCTTTTCTCCATAGACTGCTGTGTTGCAGAATTTCCTATCGCCCGATATAAAATTAATGTGCCAATTTGTATCTGCACATATTGTAATAGTGACAGCATAACTGTCCAAACTTTTGTGTTCTAGGGTGTTTATTTGTCCATTCAAACACTGTCAGATATGTCAGATAGCAAAGTTCGACAATTTTTTAAACGGGTCTTCCACAGTGTTATATAGTGTCTTTAAATTAAGAAGATCGACATCAGTACATGCACAGAAACTTAGTACATGTAATTTAATTGGACTTTATTTTTTAAATCGAATGCGATGAAAGCAAATTTTAAACACTTTCTATGAAATATACGTGATTAATGATGTTTCGTTTTTCACTTAAAAAAAAATCAAGAGCCTTCATGGGAACACATTGTGTTACAAATTTAAAGTAATTCTGATGATGTTCAAAGGAGAATGAACACGAGACATCTGTCGGTATTCAGAGAATACATATTATGTGAAAGAAGATAGTGAAAGTTTGAGCATTTTTTTTAACCATTCAAAAGTTATGAAAATGATGTTCAACGTCTATTTAATCCCTATTTTAAAGGCAGTTGTGCTAGTTTTTGTGATGACCGTGTGGAGAACTTATCAATGGTTTTGTAGACAAAGTTATATTTCAAAATCAAAAAAAAAATCTCAGATATCAGTTGAAAAGGTGAGCCAGCTCATTATAAATGCATGCAGAATATTTTTTCTGCTACATATTTAATCAACAAGTTAAAGGAAAATATTTGTTTGAAAAATAACAAAAGTATAACATTTGTGTGCAAAGCCAATAGAAAGTTCTCTACATTCCCATCGCAACGTGGCAGAGTTTTCAATTTAAGAATCCTTTATTATGTGGATTAAGTAAACTTTGAACCTTTTATAACTCTTGAACGGTTCAACAAAATTTGCTCAAAATTTCACTTGTTTCTTTCTCTTATTGTTTTACATTATTTTAATTCATGTCTGGGTTTCATTTAACAAGAGACTATACGGCAGTTATAATGTTTCATATTTCAAATTCTGGATAATACTTGATCTTCTAATTTCACAGACATATCTTTCACATGTGGCCTTGAGCAGGGGCGTCGATCCATGTTTCGGGTGGGGGGGGAGAAGCGCAAAGATACCTCGGGAAAAAAGTCAAGAATTTTGCGCGCACTCTGCGCCTCAATTTGTGATATAGAATTTTGCGCGCAAAGCCGAAAAATTTACAATTTTGTATGTTTAATAGTATTTTTATGCCATCTTTAATGGTTTCTAATGCTTTCCAATGCTTTTTAAGACATATATTTGCATTGCACATTATGAATTTTTCAAGTTGTCAAAATTATTGGGGGGCAAATCGATATGTTTGCCCCCACCCCCCCCCCCCAAAAAAAAAAAAATTCTCATTGAAGGGCAGAAGTGAAGTTTTGTTGTTTCAGATGGTATACAAAAGATATCCGCTATCCCAAAGGGTGTATTTCGCGGTGTGACAGTCAACTTAGCCCCCCTCATCACCATGACAGGGGCGCAAATCCAGGGGGACAGGGGGACATGTCCCCCCCCCTCCACGATTTTGAGGGTGGGGCACACAATATCAAATGTAGCCCCACGAATTTACATGTGTGCATAAGTCTGTGACTGTGGCAGGCTAGTATTTTGGCAGGTAAATTTTTTTTTTCGGTGGGCAAAAAATGGTTTTCGTCGTCATCGGCCCCCTTCCCCCCGCTTGTCAGAAGTAATTGTTTGGCACGTAATTTGGCAGGTTAAAAAAATTGTTGGCGGGCAAAAACCGTTGTCGACCCCCTGCCCCCCGCTTGTCAGAAGTTGTTGGCTAGTAATTTGGCAGTAAAAAAAATGGCCGGTAGGTTCCTGCATGTGATGTCTCCCCCTTTTATTAAATGGATTTACGCCCCTGCCCCATGGGAACCATGGTAACGAGAATCTTGTGAATCGTACGAATCTCATAGTGGCGTATAGCGGGGGGCAAGGGGGGCACGTGCCCCGGGCGCCACTTTCAGGGGGCGCAAAAAGGCAAAAGTTAGAAGAAAAACAAGGAAAATGAAGAAAAAAGGGAAGAAAATAGTAGAACAATGGGAGAAAAAAGACATTGAATAATTAATTTCATGAATAACTTCAGAAGTTACCGCCAAAAAAAGTTGGAAAGGGCGCGATTTCGACACTGGTCAAGGCTGAAGCTGCTGGAAGGGGCGCGGTTTTTAGTGCTTGCCCCCTGTTTCAGATTTCGGAAGAGGCGCAATTTTAGCACTTGCCCCGGGCGCTGCATTTCCTAGATACGCCACTGCTCATGTGTCTCTATTATTTCTCTTTACACAGATATTCGAATGTGAAACATTCTTTGGAAAGTTCGACCAAACGGATTGTCATTGTTAAAGACATGGGACTGTCCATTGCTGGCTACGAGGACTACCTTCCAGCACGGGGCAGTGGTTATAAATACATCTTCTTGATAAGGGATCCCTATTGCGCCGTGCCGTCGTATAAGAAAGCTGTAGTGAAGATGCGGAAGCGATTCCGAGAGCTCGGAGATGAGGAAGACTTCAGCATCCTAACAGATGATCGGTTCTACGCGGGCGCCGGTGGCTACTTCCGAGATCTTTACCACACTGGGAATACGTACGCGCCAACCTGGATCCCGACCCTCTCATCATAGACACGGAGGACCTGCTCTCGAAGCCGAGGGCCCACCTTGAGGAGATCTGCAAGGTGGTGGGACTGGACTATCACGACGGCTTGCTACGGTGGGACTCGTCCTTGAACGCGGTCCTGAAATGGAGAAATGCCGCCCCGATGGATCGTCTGATGACCATACTCGATGATTTCCATCATAGTTCCACCACCAGTTCCTGTTTCCGTCCACCGTCCGATGATAAACCGGATCGTTCGGATCTGTCACCCGATGTTCTTACCGCGATCGACGCGGGACTCGTGTACTACAAGACGATGTACGATCACAGATACGTACCGCCTACGTGATAGTACGGGATTTGCACTCCAGAAAAAGGCAAAATGGATGAAATCAGCTCAAATCGTTCACAATGTGAAGATTAGTATAAATAACCACTTAATTGTCATAGAACCTTTGGGTAGAATACGTAGTTTTGGTGAAAATCTGGACATTTAAACTTCAAAATTTACACAGTGACGTTGATGTGCACGGGCCGTTCCGTTAGTTCTTAAATTGTCCGACCAGCCGTTAGCCGAACGTCCAATCAGTGTGCTCCGCTGGTCATGCGAACCGTGATCCGAAATTTGAGCAAAATTGAAACTCACGGAAAGAACTTATTGTATTCTGGTAGCATAATTATCGTTATTAACTTTTCTCATAAAACAACAAATTCGTGACGTATGGATCTCAAACTTCCAACACACCATTTGTAAGTACTAAATTACTGTTTGGTATTGATAATGAAGGAAGGTGATGGACTTGGAAATCCTGAAATCAATCTTTAACGCTTTTAACCCTCTCACATCGTGCCAAGCAGTGGCCAGCCCAATGCCAAGCTTATACAATAATTTGCCTATGGGGTTAAGAAGTTTAATGATGAACATAATTATCTCACACACAATGCTTCGTATAGTTCCAAAAATTGTTTTTAAAGGGGCAGCTTTTCTCCTTTTGCCTTGATATCGTAGAAACAATGGCATGTTTACTACTACTTTATGATTTTGAAATTTTTTCGGAATACAAATCTCAAAGACGTGAGTATTTTCTGAAAATGTGAATAAATGCTGGAATTATTAAAAATTACCCATAAATTATGTATTTTGCATTTGCCTGTGGTATCTTGTTTTAAACCATGGCGCAAATCCAGGGGGCTGACAGGGGACATGTCCCCCTCCCCCACGATTTTGAAGTGGCGACAACAATATCAAATGTCCCCGCCCCCCCACACGAATTTGTAATTTGGCTTGGCAATTTGCCAGTTGATTTTGGCATTTTATTTTTTATTTTTTGGCTGGCAGAAATATGGTTTGTCGGCCACCCCCGCCCCCCCCCCCATTGTCAGAAAGGTGTTTGGCGCAATTTTTTGCAGGTAAACCAAATTTTGGCAGTGCAAAATATGGTTGGGCAGGTTCCTGCATGTGATAGTCCCCCCCCCCCCCCCACATTGAAAATGAATTGCGCCACTGTTTTAAACAATTTGCACGTGTTTTCCAATCTGCGGCCGTCATCTCTGTCCAATTATATCCATTTATGCGTGGTGAGGAAGGATATTTTCAAGTTGATCTCACAATACATTTAAAAGAGTTTGCCCATCTTACAAGTTCGTGCCAAGGTAACGATTGTTTTCGTATCGTTTATCTTCAAAGATTTCCTTACGATCGAGAACTATGTTGCTATTACTGGAAGGATTCCAACGCGGATTTCAAAGAGTAGTTCAGACTCAGACTAAAAATTAGTTTAATGAAACAGTACAGAGCGGCACGTGAAGGCCTGGTGGGGGGGGGGCACTCGACTTACAAAGTGATTACCTTATGTGCGCGCCCGTGTGTGCCGGCCACCGAATACGAAAAATCGGGGCTCTGGAACGGGCTTGAAGCGAAAAAATGGAGTCTCTGAACTGGAGCTAAGGCTTCAGAAACCTCAAAAATGCTATGCTCTGGAACTGCACAGCCGGCCGAGGTTCTCGGCGCGCCAACGCTGCGCGCCGGCTGAAACGGCAATGCTCTTGGCTTTGCCGCGCGCTTCGACGGGCGGCCGAGCAAAAATCAGAAGCAAAACGGCAAATTGGGGGTCTCTGCGAACTGGAAAAATCAAAAATTTTCTGAGTGACTTCTGAAAGTTGAGATGCTCTGGAACGGAAATTTGGGTGAAAATGGGGTCTCAACCGCGGCACATACGCTATCACACAATTATACTAAGTGGCCCCCCCCCCCCCCGGGCGCGTGAAGGAGTAGTGTTTTTCTTAAATCCATCTCGGAGAGCATAATTATAGGCCTACTGTTCATTAAAAAAAAGTTGCCAACAAATTTTCCATCGTACTTGCAAAGTAGGTGAAATTGTAACATGGGACATGGTTTATAGGTATTTTTATATACAATCTAAAAGACTCAAGACTACAACATCTGCAATGGCCGTTGAAAGTCTACAAATTTGGGGACATTTCATGATTTTGTTGAAAACAAAGGCAAGGAAAATTTGTGAAAAAAATAGTTCTTTAATATTTCTCACAATGCACGGTGCACAAAATGACTGGTTTGAAATTTCAAAGTTTCCTGACGGTGGAGGGGGTGCCCCCTCCCACTCCCTCCCCGTCTCATAACTGCTCCAGACTCCAGACTATACAAACCTGCAAGATCGTTCAAATTTGGGGGGAAATTTATTAATTGTTAGGGCGCAAGACCAAGGAAAATTTGTGAAAATACATTTATGTTACTTATCAGTTATACGAAATAAAATAATTCAGATCATATGTCGGGCAATTTTCACTAATGTTTGATTTTACAGAATGACGCAAAAGAACAAATTTAAAATTCCCGATTAGCAAGATTATATTTAACAGTTACTTTCTCAGAACGAAAGCACAATTCAAAATGTTTCCGAGTGTAGGACTCGATCCCTCTCTCATAATCACTCGCTCGCTACATAATCAACTCGATATATATATATATATATGTGTGTGTGTGTGTGTGTGTGTGTGTGTGTGTGTGTGTGTGTGTGTGTGTGTGTGTGTGTGTGTGTGTGTGTGTCTGTGTCTGTGTCTGTCTGTCTGTCTGTGTCTGTGTGCGTGTGTATGTGTATGTGAATCAGTGCGTGTGTATGTTCTGATGTGTGCGTGTGTATGTGTGCTGTGGTGCTGTATATGTGTGAGCGGTGTGTATGTGTATCTATATTGGTGCGTGCACGTCTGTGCCTACAATTATGTCGCTTCAAACAAAATTTATTCCCCCCCCCTGAAAATCCTGGCAAACGCCACTAATCAACATCATTTCATTAAGTCCTTCCCTCATCAATCATCAATTCATCATCACACCACCACACCACCACGACCACTACCACCACACACCACCACCAACCCCACCTACACCACCACCATCATTCATCGTTCAACCGTATGTTTTCCTCTAACATGTTTAATTGGAGTCAGACATTGTTAAATAATTTAGGCAGCATAAGTAAGGCTTGTCTGTAATTGAAGTTACTTGCTTTTACAGAAAATAAATAGAGCAAAATCTCAAAATCAACTACTTTTAGTCACCTGAGCAAAGGCTCAAGTTGAAGCTATTGCGATGCGCTTTTCGTCCGTCGTCCGTCGTGCGTCGATCTCGTCGTTCGTCGTGCGTCCGTGCGTCGTTCGTCGTGCGTCGTGCGTCGTTTTCGTCGTTGCGTCGTGCCGTCGTGCGTAAAACTTTTACACATTTTCAGTTTCTTCTTCAAAATGCACGATTGGGATTTGGCCCAACGTTAGCAGAATGCCGTCCTTAGGGGGTGGGGATTCAAGGGTCCTCAAATTAGTTACACCTGGCCCCCCTAGGGCCCAGGGGCAGGGCCCTAAAGCGGCCAAAAGTACGGGTAGTTTCAAAACATCTTCTTCTCTAGATCCAGGAAATAGTATAGTTTAGCACCTTTGTGTGTAGAACTTCTGATATGTGCTGAATTAATTGTTCCTCATGACAATGCCCAGGGTGGGCCCATTTGGCCCCTAAAAAGGGGTGTGGCAAATTTGGGGGGGGGTGGGTAGGGCCCTATGGAAAAAATTCACACTCACATCATGGAATTTAATTCAGAACTTGGTGGAATGATCCTCAGGGGATGGGGACAGAGGGCTTCATCTGGGAATGGTACACGAGGCCCCTTGGGGCCAGGGCAGGCCCATAAAGGGCCCAACTAGAATAACTTTCTAACCACAAGTCCATTTGGTAACCAAACTTGGGTAGTATCGTGCATCTAACAGGGACCTCCAATGTTTATTTGGGGGGGTTTCAAAGTCACATATGATAGGTCAAAGCGTCAAATGAAGTCAAATGATAGATACTGCAAGTTTACTTCTTTGGTTGTATTGGCCCAATTTTGACTAACATTGAATGGTAGATGTTACATGTAGTAGTGACCTCAATGTTAAATAGGGGTCAAGGTCACTAAGTAGCGATCAAAGAGTCAAATGTTAAGTATACTAAGGCGTGCCTTGATTTTATAAAAACGGATGTTAGAATTTATTTAACTTTGCAAATCAGCTATATTGGCAAGGCGCGGATGCAAAAGTTTCCAACTTGGTTTCATTCTGGCGGTTATGTTCGGTGAACTATAGATATCAGGTTCAAGGGCCAAACTATATGTTGTTAACTTGATGTTTTTTATATGGCACCATAGAGAGTTTTGCGAGACCTCAGTTACGTGAAAGCGTCGTGCCCCCCGGGGCTCTTGTTTGTAAACCTTTTTGTTTCTTCGGTGGACCCAAAAAGACATACAGACATAGTCTAACATGGTCAATGACATAAAATGATAAAACATACGTAACGAAACCTCACGCATTACATGTATGATGTGACTGAACTTAAGTTAAAATAGCCTGGAATGAGATAGCAACATAACATTATAAAATAACATAACGCTACATATCATACATGTAACATAATATATATAATAATAACATAACAACATAACATAACATAACATAACATAACATAACATAACATAACATAACAACATAACATAACATAACATAACATAACATAACATAACATAACATAACATAATATAACATAACATAACATTTTAAAGTGATAGGCTAACATTGTGGAGCTTCAATTTAAAAAAATTGTCAAACTTTGATATCTGAGCTACATAGTAGAGTTCAAAATGGACAAATAAACACCCTAGAATACAAAAGTTTGGAAAGTTACACTGCCAATGGCAAGTTATGCATGAATAATCAATTAAAACTCGGGGCGAGTTTTAATAGCCTAGGTGTACACACAGTAAGTCTGTGGGAGGAAATGGGCAAGTGAATCTGGTCAACTTACGATTTTCACTTTTTTTAAAGCACTAAATAATCATTTTGAAATACAATTTTTTCAGGGCTTCATTTTTAGACCTCATCAAAGACTCTGGTAGCATGGGGAATCATGTGGCTCAGATTTTTTTTAACTGTGGTATTAATAAACTTTTAAAGGCCCCTTGTACGTAAATATCAATTCATTATTTTTATCACCAAGTAATAATCCTAAACAATTTTAAAAACTAAAATAAAATCATGTACGTGAACCACACACACACATATACCCACACACAAACACGAACAAGCACATTATGTACACTACGCACACAGACAAACAAACAAGTGTGTAGTGTATTCACACGAGCGCGTGTACGCACAACTCCCGTACAGTCTATTGCGACGTCAGATGCAAATATCTGTTTTTTTCTCCATCTCCAATTTTACGAAATGTTGTTGGAGGCATTGTGTTTCGAGTTGTCCATCCGTCCATCAGTGACGGATTATACTAGTAAATATAATAATATTTTTTATTTACCCAGGATAACCACATCAGTCAAATAGACTGTTCTTCCACCGGGCCCTGCATAACATAAATATTATCATTACCCTTCGCTGTTCTAGAATGCCGAGCGCCTGGCTAGAAAGCAGAAGGTACCATTTTTAAAAAAGTCTTTGGTATGACCCGGCCGGGTCTCGAACCCGCAACCTTCCGCATGTGACTTCCGCATGTGAGGCGGACGATCTAACCCACTAAGCCATCACACCGGTTTTCGCTTTAAGGCATCAAATAACACCGTTTTCGGTTTTAAGCTAGAGCAGGTCGACGGCGCGCAGCTGATGGGCAGGCCGAACTTCCACCCCAATTAAATTACATTTCAATGCCTTGTGCATGTATGTACCCACTCTGATCAAAAGTCTTTGAAGATACCTTGGCATGAACTCAAATCAGACATGTTACAGGACGTACTTGTGACCTTTGACCTGGTATACCTTTTAACTCCAAAGTCTGATCATTTCATTGATGCCTCATACTTAACCCAAGTTTCATTCAAATCTGATCAGCCGTTTTTAGTTATCATTGAGGTAATGAGCAGAAATCAGACAGGATTAGGCCCCATGACCTTTGACATTTCAACTCTAAAATCCAATCAGTTCATTTGTGCCTCATATTACATTGAAATCTGATCAGCTACTTTTGCAGTCATCACGGTAACGAGCCCAAATCCGACATGTTTTAGGCCCTGTGACCTTTGACCTTTCAACTCCAAATATCTAATCAATTCATCAGTGCTTCAAACTTCATACTAACTTTGAAATACGATAAGCTGTTCTTGAGTTATCGTGGTAACGACCAAATCAGACATGTATTAAGTTCTAACCGTTTACCTTTGGCCTTTAACTCCAAAATCTAATCACTTTATTTATGTGTTGTGACCCCCAGTTTCATTAAACTCCTATCACTGGTTCTTGAGTTATCGCGGTAATGAGAACCGGTAGCCAGGTAACAGACGGGCGGATAGACAGACGGTTGGATGGACGCATGGATGGACGCATGAACGGACGGACGGACGGACGTATATGTACAACAACGCGATGCCTCCTGCACCTTAATAAAAATTTGAACTACTTAATCCTCCATGCTTTAAATGTCTCTGCTAATAAGCCATGCAGAAATAGTACCCTCCCACGTCAAAATCATTGCAACATACGTTATAATGCAAGTATTTTGAGTTGAAGGGGTCCTGTAACTTGTCCTAGTGAAGTTATACGTGTATGTCGAAAATGAAAAATGATTTGAAATAAAATCAATGAATGGCCTTTCTCCTTTCCTCTCCAAAGCAAAGAGATTATCAAATAAAGGCACGTCCATAGGGGAGGGACTGGAACACAAAATGGACCAATTTTGCCCCCTAAAGGGTGGGTGTTTAATTCACCCTAGCATCGTTATTCGGTTTCACATTCCCATGAAACGCTTTTGATATTTTAGGAAGACTTTCCAACAAACAAAAATGGCAATATATTTTAAGACGGCCTCAAACAGAAAACTAGAGGCAAACAGAACAATTAGATGGACGTCGATCCTTGGGGGAGGGCAGGGGGCGATTGCCCACCAATGAAAACTATTTGGGGGGCGGGGCAAACATATTGATTTGCCCCCCCCCCAACATAATTTTGACAACTTGAAGAAATTCATTAATTCTGCATGTAAATATATGTTTTAATTATGGCACTGGAAACGAAGCACTATAAAAAACAATTAAACATGGCATATAAAAATACTATTAAACATACAAAATTGTCATTCTTACAATATGGCGCGCGGAGCGCTCCGAAAATTGTGGACAGTTTTCACTTTTTGCCCCCCCCATCCGAAACATGGATCGACGCCCTGCAGAAAACCACAACCTGCGAAGAAGAAAGCGCCTCCCATCTTTATAAGACAGCAGTAAAGAGGATACGCCTCATATTTTAGACAGGACCTGTTCAAGTTATAATTTCTTATTCTTTCTCAAGTCTAAAGGCGGTTTACTATTGCAAACACCCTAAAATCTATACCGCTGTCTTGTGTACGAAACCGATTGATACACATAATACCGATATATAAAATAAATTGAATATTTTATTTTGTCAGCCCTTTGTCTTCAACAAAATAGGTCACTGTTTGATGTATAATTCAGCATTTTGAGTCAAGGTGATATTCCATTTGTGCGACGAGACGGCATCACGGGTGTTGCTGCTCACATAATCAGGAAAAGTTACACAAGGGTGGCGCCACGGGGGGGGGGGCGGCAAGGGCTCGCAAAATCTTTTTAGGGCCGCGAAAATTGTCCACCCCCCCCCCCCACTCCGCTGAGCGACTTTTTGGCTGCTGATTTGACCGCGAATTTGGAATTTGGCCGCGAAAAATTTTGGGGGGCCAAAATTTTCCAGACGGATTTCGCCCGCCCTAAAATTTTACCCTGGCGCTGCCCCTGACAACAGGCATAGGGATCAGTGGCATACACTGTAAAATAGGCCTAGTAAACACGTTTATCTGGAAATCATAAACACGTTTAGTTAGAAATTCTGTGTATCACCTATGCCTACATAATATCAAAAGTTCGTGTTTATTTCTGGAACACTTCGTAAATACTTCAACACGTTTTAAGCGTTTATATAGGTGTTGAAAATCATAAATGCGGCAACAAACATTTTTATGAACACTCCTAAACCAAGTAAACACTGAAGTGTTAGATCTCCACGAAAATGTTTCTTGACGTGTTTATGATTTTCAAAATCTAAACACTTATATGTGATTATGAAACGTGTTCAGGTGCATGAAGTGTTCCAGAAATCACGAACTTTTGATATTATAATTATATAGGTGATACACAAAATTTCTAACTAAACGGGTTCATGATTTCCAGATGAACGTATTCAAGTGTTTATAAAGTGTTACAGAAAAGTGTTTATAAAAGTGTTTACTATTTAACAGTGTATCCAGGCCCATTAAAAGGGGGGTGTTCATCAGGTCTGAAGGAACACTATTGTATGGTGACAAGCAATAAAAAAGGGGGCAAAGCTATTCTCAGTTTCCTTATCCAGTTTTGGGGGTAGTTTTCAGAAAGGAGTGGGATGAGTTTGGGGATATTTTCACGGGGGCGGGTGTTTGGGATATTTTTGCCTCAGGATTGGTATTTTCCTACTCAGTATAAAATTAGCATTATGTTGCTGTATCTTTCGAATGTTCATTGATTTTAATGCATGATACCCTATTGTGTAGTTTCATGAAGTTAATACCTTGCAGACCGTAAGCACTAAATATTTCAAAGATTGCAAATTGCCACAATTTTATTCCACCTGATGAGAAGAGATGTTCATATTTTTTCGGATGAGCAAATGCAATGCAAACTGAATGGTAAGGGCTTTCGGGATCATTCACTATCAAACTGTGAATTCGTGGGAACGTATCGCTGCTTGTACATTTCCTCATAGTATTTCAGTCCCTCGTCAACCGCTTGTATCACATCCGGGGTCAATGATTCTCGATCCGGTTTAGTTCTTGAAGGGACGAACTCTGAGCTGGTCATAGCCTTGTGATGAAAGTCGCTCAACGCATCACCCATCATATTCTGTACACCTGGATTATTCCATTTCATCATGGGTTCCGACGAACTGTCCCAGCTGAGCAGCCCACTGTGGTATTCCAATCCTACCACATCGCAAATCTTCTTCAAATAAGGAGATGGGTTTGACAGTAAATCGCTAGTATCGATTACAAGTGGATTAGGATCGATGTTATTACGGCGCACGTAGGTCCACATGTCGTGTACGCCTCGGAAGGCCAATCCCGCGGAAGGGTAGAATCGATCGTTGGATAAATCGTAGTTGGCCTCGTCTTTGATTGCTCCTAGTTTCTTCCAAGCGCCCACGGCAGCTTTGCGGTACGATGACGCCACAAGATGGGGGTCACGAATTAAGAATATATACCTGTATCCGGCCTCTTGAGACGGAAGATATTCCGGAAATCCGGCCATAGCAGTCCCCATATCTTTGACAATGACGAAACGTTTGCTCGTGGTGTCCAGACATCTTTTCACAACTGAATATCTGTAATATTTCAAAAGACATAAACTTTCTAACAGTAAACGTACGCATGGATGTAATGGATGTAATTATTGAAAACTTGGTATAATCTAACCCCGATGTGAACTGATTTTTTTTTAAACTTTAGACTTAACGTGCCCGGGAAATTACAGGTGCATGGACATTGTGTGTATTGTGTGGTGCATTATATTTGTGACTTCGGCACGTTAAGAGTTAAGGGAGGGGAGGGAACATCTCCATCAAGGTATTGAACAGAAAATATCTTTTATGTGTATGCACATGAATTAATACACATATGTTTATAGTTGATAGATAGATAGATAGATAGATAGATAGATAGATAGATAGATAGATAGATAGATAGATAGAATCTGTAGATAGAAGTAGATAGAGAGACAGATAGAAAGACAGATAGATAGATAGATACAAGTAGATAGAGATAGATTGATAGATAGATAGATACTAGTAGATAGATAGATAGATAGATAGATAGATAGATAGATAGATAGATAGAGATTGATAGATAGATACTAGTAGATAGATAGATAGATAGATAGATAGATAGATAGATAGATAGATAGATATAGACAGATAAGGAGAGAGAGATAGAGATATATACTAGTAGATAGATAGATAGATAGATAGATAGATAGAGATAGATAGATAGATACATACATACATACATACATACATACATACATACATACATACATACAGGCATACGTACATAAATTTATCAATTACAGAAATTTTGTTGTTTTGTTGGTGTAAGTCGAAGGCTCCGTCCCAGATAATTATATGAGAGCATCATATTCAAAGATTTCTTGTTCTCAAAGAATAAAAGCGAAGAGGCCGGATAAGGTGTTTCTAAGGATATAGGAATGGTCAATGGAATGGGAGAGTGATTTTAGCGCTATAGGAATAGTAAAATGAAATTCATTGCAGATCTGATACTGTATCAATATTGCTGTAATACATTTATTTGAAAGTTGAATTTTATTAAATGTTTATTAAATGCTCACCATTTCTATGATGAACACTTTTTGTTTCCTTTAGTGATGTTCTGTAATTTCCTTCTTCAGTCAATAGGTGGAAGACTTTCGATTTGTTTTCGAGAGTTGAAGTCGATTAAATGCAAATAGTAGTTAACCAATGCATGCCCATTATCTTTCTAATGACCATAATTTTACGTTTTCTACTTTATAAGATTTAATATACTTGTCAAGAGAAGGGAGATAAAGTACAGTGAACTCGGTGACACTAGTTTCCGCATTCCAAATTCTCTTTCATTCCGTTGTTGACTAGACATTTTCATTTTTTTTAATTCTCAGTCGGACAGAGCATTCACATCAAGGCCTTTTGAGAATCGTGCGTACAGTGTGTATTTTGAATGTTACGGGTGACGGGACTTCTTTGTTGGGTATTTAGGGTCATGGGTTCGCGATTCTAGCCTGTTGTATATACTAATTATACTTTCATGCCTTCGCATGTATATTCCTGCCTTTTTAAACCCATATATTCACAGCGCTCTCCTATGCAAGTTCCCCCAACGTCCTTCCATGTACCGTTTATTTAGTAGAACGTCCATTATTTCATTATGCGACCTTTTCAATTTTAGCTTTACTTTTCATGAAGGTTAGTAAAATTTCACGATTGTATAGTGTGTCTAAAAAATGGTCCAATCGGGAGAAAAACATTTTAAGGTATGTAATTTTCTCTAAAGTATTTATATTTGGTATCATATTAAAACAGAATAAATTTTCTTTCTGATAAACCTAATTCCATTTAACTTACTTTCATAAATCAAACGTTATTAATATTTTTGTGCAGTCAGGCAAAATCACGTTTGTCCCACTTTTGTGTATTGGTCGTAATGACAACTTAATAGTACTTACAGAACTCATAAAACTGACTTCGAAAAATCATTAATAAAAGATATAACAAATACATTTTGTCTTTCAAATTGTTTATTTATGTAGTAAATAAACAGTCAAATACAAATATCCTTTACTCGGCATTGAAATGATATTGCGCATGTTCACGTCTTGAGACTGCATTCGCACTGACATCATGATGATCTGCACATCTCATTCATTTTACGCCTTTTGTCAAAGCTATTTGCACCCTTTGTACCACAAAAAATATGAAATCAGAAATGTACAACCTGAAAAAAAATCGTTCGTTCAGCTAAATTGAACAATTACACTATACTTTCACACTCTCATTGTGGTTTCTTTGTTAAACAATATGCTGCAGAACCTGCATGTTCATGTATAGCACAAATACAGTATACAGTATACTGGGACAAACGCGATTTTGCGTCATTGCAAAAAATTCAATATATTTCAAGATTGACACAACCGAATGAAATGAAATAAATTGTATTGGAATGTATGGTCATTTAACTTGACGACAATGCCCAATATAACCAGGTGGTATATGATATTCATACAACAACAAATAATTTTCGCTTGGACCATTTTTTTGTGTGTGACAAACTAGTATATACAAAAAAACATGACGTTATTATATTGTAATATGCATGACATGTATCATAATTATATTATGCATTATGTATACCGTATTATAAATTACATTATGTTTACGTATTAAATTATTAGTATTATATATTATTGTCAATGTTACATATTATGAATCCTAATATATAGTATATTGTATAATAATCATAATACTTCTGACCCCGATGCCATAAATTACAAGTAGGCTTATAACCCACGACGTGTTTACTTACGACAGCATTCTAGCATCGAAATGCACGCCGTTTGCCATAGCCGTCATGAACTCTGCGGCTTTCTCATAAAGGTCCTCGTTCCCTTCATAGTCGGGTGGAAGCTCGTTACCGCCGGTTTGTCGCTTGTACTCCAGCCGGGCGTGTCGGCATGTCGCAAACGGTTCAAACCACACCTCACAGTCCTCGCCAAAAGAACTCAGGCACTTGGTGATAGCAGTCGAAACACTACGGGGCACACAGACGAGAAACAGGCGAGGAGGTTTACGAGATTCAGAGGTTTCAACGTCCTGAGCCATATTGCAACGCGGGTTGCAACGCTACGTGTATACATAGATACTATAAACGTTTTATAGTATCTATGGTGTAAATTACACTGATCGTTATACTTCAACCAGTTTAGAAAACGTATCCTGTATCAATCAATCATACTGTGTAGAATCGTGTTGCCTAATGGGCGTATTATATTATGATCATAAAACCGCGCTTGACGCAACAATAGCAATCAGTCTAGTTGCATGCCGTGATAAAGATGAAATACCAACTTCCGTGTCAAGGCTTTCTCTGGTTAGAGTTGAATGATCCGAAACTATCCTAAACCAGGAACTTGTTGCATGAAATTATTATATACCGGAAACGGTTCTTCGACGATTTTACACAGAAAAACTATTGCTTTATTTTATTACATGCATGCAGGCTACAGAAGCGAACAAAATGACAGTTGTGATTATTCAAGCAGGAAGCGTACACTATGATTCATTACTATTAAGATTAAAATTCTGTTCACAATTTGTATTTAAAGGAAAGTTTCGACTTTCTGTAGTACTAGTGTGGGCAATATATCGCCGGGTGATGCAATTCTACTAACGGCTGGCAAAACTATATGTCTAGTATTTCAGACCGAGCAATTTTCCAAAACAAAATACATGTAGCAAAGAATTTCATTTATCATCATTTACCAAAATTATACTACTTGTAAACGGCCTTATGATAATGATGATGACGACGACGACGACCGTTGATGATGATGATGATGATGATGATGATAATAAAGAGGATGGTAATGAATGATGATGATGATGATGATGATGATGATGATGATGATGATAACGACGATGATTGATGAGGATAGTAACAATTGATGAGGAGGAGGAGGAGGATGGTAATGATTGATGATGATGATGATGATGATGATGATGATGATGATGATGATAACGACGATGATTGATGATGATGATGATGATGATGATTCACCAGAGAACAGTTTATTCTTAAAAATATTTCTACGGAATCAGTGGCTAAGGAGCTTAAGAAATTACCAATGGGAAAAGCTCCTGGTTTAGATGGATTGCACCCACGCCTATTGAGAGAGGCCTCTTCTTTTATTTGTGCACCCATTGCTCACTTGTTTAATGTTTCCATTGAAACCGGGCAGATACCTAGTGACTGGAA
>JZLH01S0015147.1:0-11248 GCA_001188425.1 Eucidaris tribuloides
GTCCAAGGCCAAGGCCGAGGCCAGCAAAGATTGGCCTTGAGACTGGCCTTGAATCCGTCTCTGCTAAGAGTACAATGCATTGTTATTTCTCTCACTTACTTTATGGGATTGATCGGTACGTCTAGCACATTGCACATTGATTATACTTATCCTGAACAAATAACTACTACAATATTTATGAGCACAATATCTTATAAGTCTGTGCTTTCACTGTGGCTACGATCTGTATGTTCATAAATAACATACATTTTCTTCAACAATTCACATAAAACTGGCACAAATTTGCTCTAATTTCATTTAAATGATACAAGCAGCTAATTCATTACAATCCTTGCAAAGTCATGTTGATTCCGACAGTTGTTCATTTGGAATTCGTGTCCTAAATGAGACATGTAGGTGTGACCAGCTCTCCATCAGCACACAAGTGAAAATGGACAGAGGCAAAAAAGCACGTCATCAGCACACAACGAGTTAAAAACTTATGGAAGTCAATGACACACGAACGAACTGGCATCAGTTTCCCAAATAGAGTGGTCAGATCAGTCACATGTAATCTCTTGGCAGCCATTTTGCACACCCCACAAATCATGTGCATTCATCACCACAATAAATCAGGACTTGTTTTGACATTCCTCAGCTGAGAGGCCAATTGATGGGATATGATCACAGCACATACAATACAGCATGTTTCCAAAAAAAATTGTGCAAATCAAAAGTGCCTTCTTTGGCAATTCAACATCAAGTGCATAGTCTAAACTTTCAAATGCCATTTGTTCTGTTCAGTTTCCTTATTTCAATCTTGAGATATGTCCAGTTAACAACAAAGGGTAAAATCACATTGTACCACTTTTACGAGGAAAGCGGGTCTGACACTATCATTGACTGTCGTAACAGTGGCACAATTTGTGATTTTACCCTGTTATAACTAAACAAAAATCTCAAGATTTAAACAAGCAAATTTTAACAGAACATACAGCATTTGAAAGCTTAGACTTTGCCCTTGACATTGATGAAAGCATCATAGTATTTTCTAATTGCAAGAGGGTGATTTTCACTTGAACAATAGAGAGATCAAATGTTTCAGCAGTTAATCATTTTGGTGGAGTTATTTGTCAAGAGGGTTAAATTAACATCATTCTTGAGAGGATTTTCTTTAAAAGGCTCCAGATGATAATCTTTGAGGAGTTATTTCTCAAAAAGAACTGTTTTGTTTTCAGTCAGTTCTAGTTGGTCTAGTTTGTCCTCATTCCATAAACATCAGTCCAAAATATGTTAATAATTTTGAAAGAATACTAGCCTCATGGCAAAATATATTACAAAAAATAATAACAAAAACAAAAACAAGAACAGATCAGAATGAAGATACAATTTCTGAAAATTCTAAAGATCATTACCAATTTGGTAATATTGAATGGAAAATATCACTAAATTGTCTTTTTTTTTCATGTATAATGAACATATTTACTCTAAATACAGAAAAACAGACTCAGTATCAACATGATGGAACACAGCATGAAGATACTTTGGAAAAAGTGAAAATTACACAATTTTTATTTGTGCAAAACTAATAGAGGACTGCTCACATATAACAATACAGTGCTACTAATTTGTAATGATGCAAACAGTTTTCCCAAATTAATAACTTAATTTGCCAATTTTTACCCATATTCTCACTCATATGTTTCATTGATTTCTTTGCTTCTGGTCAAAGTAACTTGGTTATCTGCCTGAAATTCAATTTAACATATATATATATTGATATATAGGGTAATACGGTTCATGATACTCACTTACAGTACCATACCAAGAGTAATAATACATTCATGAAGACTAATAAATCCAGCTCTAATCCCCTTAATCTTCACTAGTCCTTCTAATTCATAAGGATAGGGATTATTTCTAATCTTGTCAAGTGTAACAGAGAAGGTGTGGTACCCAAGTTTTGGCCAATATGAAATAATATAATCATCAGCCAGAATGCATCAATTGGCAAGAAAAAAAATCCCAAACTCACCATGCATGGCATAGGGCAGTGACACTATTGGGAGAAATAAAAAATGCCTCTCGAACCAACCTGGTTGAAAGATATATCAATGGATACATGAACTGGAATGCATCTTCTGGCTGGAAGGATTTATCTTGAATTTGTTTACTTAAGTACTTAAGTATCAATCATGAACATACTAGCATTTTGTTTCTCTCAAACCCCAATACAAATAGATCCCATAGAAAGGTACACACAGATTTGTATGTCACAAGTCATACTGATGATTTTAGAATGAGCCAACTTTTGACTACAAAAGTTTCACAGTAAAATCCTTGCACAGTTTACTTGATTGAAGAATGGTTTTACCTCAAGTTCAGGACTACCCCCAATCATGTCATTTACATTCAACCTGTTGGAGACTAAGTACATGTACAAGTTAACTTGTGTTGGGGCCTATGGAGAATGTGTGTTATAGTAAAATCAAATCATCTCCAACGGATGACAGGTTAAAAGGGCCATGATGAGACTGATTACCTTGGATTCCTGATGTCAGGAAGGGATCTATCCAGTGATACCATGCCGCTGACTCTCTCATTGAAACCATTGGCACTCGTGTCTGCCCTCTCTGATCTCTTCATGCTGTCGGTCAGCTTGACGGGCGCACCACGCTCACCGGGACCTGGCGATACATCACGAGGAAAAGGGGAAAATAGCAGATCAGAAGAATGAAGATAGTACACAAGAAGACATACTTTCTGTATGTGAGTGTGTTTGTCTGTCTGTGTATGCTAGTGCAGAACATGTTTAATGTAAAAATAAAAGAGCATTTGCTGTTGTTGACTTTATGCTTTGGTGATAATTCTACACAAGGCTTGTATAAAAATATATATTTCAGTAAAACAATCATTGTTTTGTTAGTCTTGGCTTCAATTTTACTGTGAATAAGGACAAAAGTATCTTTAACCCAAGCTATACAGAGCATTTTCAGACATCAAAAGAATGGAATGGGGCAAAAAAGCACTTGGGTCACTTCAGGATTAAACTGATATTTGTAATACTGAGTCTGAATGGCCAATACCTCGTCATTAACATATATGGTTTCATACTTACACCTTGCAAAACAAACATGGAAAACACCCCACCACCCCTCCCCCCCCCAAAAAAAAAAAATACTAAATAGCCTCTGATTGCTATCAAGCCTATCAAATTTGCTATTTCAACTTGAAGTAACTCTATATTCATGAATGAAATTGGAGAACTTATAGAAAAAAATATGAAGAGCGTGAAGTATATTATCTTGCCGGAAATATGAAACGATTTAATCCTTTCTGAGGACATGATTGATTTCAAATGGGAAGTACTCGCTTTTATATTGGGAACCCTAGTTTGCAAGCGACTGAACAGATCTTAAGCCTCTTTTGAGATAAAAAAGCATTATAATGGCTGAATTTTAACTTGTGCCAGAAAAATAAATTGTGATCACATGGAAATGAGTGTGAAGTGCAGACCACCAACAGAGAATATCATCATCAATTATCTTTGTGATGTCTAAGATTTTGTGGGATATATCTAATCCAAATGTAAACCCTTTGGGAATGGAAGGCAAGTGTTGCTGGCACCGCCTACTGCATCATGGCTCAGTCACATTTCTAATGAGTATAGGGTTCTACATGAAGGTATGCTAAGAGGGCTTGAGGAATATTTTACTATCTCACATCTCGCATTTTTTGGAGCAAAATTATCATAAGGACATCTCTAGGATGGCCAATGTTGGAGTCGAGTCCACAAGTGCTGAGTCTAGTCCGCAGTTGAATAAAACCTTGCCATTTACTCTATACTGGAACTCAACACCGAGACCAAGTCCAAGTCCAAGTCCTAGTCCATCACAGATTGGACCCGAGTCCGGACTCAGCTACAACACCCATAGGTCCTAAGTCTATCAAAAGGTATCCTTACTATGTTCGAAAGATATAAAGATAATAATATAATCTTTTCAAACACCTTTAAGACCTGTGCAGGATGGGATGCTCCTGCAATCATAGGCAGGTGGGTGGGGCCTTAAAGGTTAGTGACATGATTGGGAACACTTAAAAATGCCTCAAGAACCAAATGAGTTGAAATATATACAACTAGCCAACACACACAAAGCTGAAGTGGATCTCCCAGCTGGAAGGATTTGTCTCTAATTTGTTTACTTAAGGAGAATCAAGCATAAACATACTAGTATTTTAATTTCATCTGGGCCAGATAAAAATAAGATCCATAGGGAGCCACACAATACCACAAGGGATATTGACATAAGTTATTTTAGAATGAGTCAACGTTTGACAAGATTTACACAGGAGAATCCTTGCATAGTTTTCTTGATTCTAGAGTAGTTTCAGCCCAAGTTGAGGACTACCCCCAATCATGTCATTTACCTTTAACTTTCCATTCCTTTCCTGGATATCAGCTCTCTGTGATTTTTGTGATGCTCAAAATTTGGTAGATAACCTAAGATGCCAGTAAGAATCTCTTCAAGGCATCATGATCTTTACAGGCCTCTATTTGATAACTACTTTAATCAGCATTGTACTGAATAATCTCCAACATTTGTTTGGTTTATCAACAAAAAACAAAAGCAAGCAAAAACAAAGAGTATACTCACCTGTTCTTCGTTTGTCCCTGGCCATGGCCTCATGGTCATGCCAATCTTTTTTCTGAAGCTGATGTTCGCCAGCAGCAAAATTAACTGGGTTGTTGTTTGCCTCTTGATTCTGATCAAGGAATGAGAAGAAAACAAAAGAAAAACAAGGTATTTTATTGAAATGTGGGCAAATTGGAATGAACTGCTATTATTGAGGTCATTCACATGATCCTCATGGTCGATATATTCTTAGTAATTATAGTACTTGTGCCAAGTTTGTATGAGACCAATAAATGCAGCAAACTTTATACCACCTGTTATTATCTGAAAGTACAGTTGTAGAACTTTAGTTATTGTTACATTACAATGTGAGCTAGCTTTTTTTCCAAAAATACCAGTACTTGAGAAAAATACAATGGAAATGCAATGCAATGTGCATACCTGGCATTCAAGAGTCAAGTCTTATACATGTTACATGTACAGTACCTTACTCAAAAATTTAAATTTTTCATTAAAACACTCTATCTCGATTTTATCAAAAACTGATAAAAATTAGTTACTGTCTGGTTTATCACATACCAATATTTGGAAATGCTGTTATGAAGCCAGTGGTATTGCATGTCAACATCCTCTATCACCACTAGCTACAAATCACTGTCATCATAGGGGGTGGGAAAGGAGAGCTATGGTATCACTTACAGTGGTAATCTATTATCTATCTCCTGATGCATGATACACAGCTCACTTCACTTCAATTTGTAAGTGATACTCGTAACACACTACTTCATGACTGATATCTTCTACTGGTAAAGGATAACATGTCTATTTCATGAACAGGAAGGATAAGGACCATGGATATGGGCAACGCAGGAATTGTACAGAGGACATGCTGAAGCCGTTTTTGCTTGTATTACAGACATCTAAAGCAACTTTCTTGAGAGTTCAAGTGATTGTTGCACAAATTTACAGTGGAATTCACTTAAAGACACTATATAACAGTGTGGAAGACCCGTTTAAAAAATTGTCGAACTTTGCTATCTGACATATCTGACAGTGTTTGAATGGACAAATAAACACCCTGGAACACAAAAGTTTGGACAGTTATGCTGTCACTAGTACAATATGTGCAGATACAAATTGGCACATTAATTTTATATCGGGGGATAGGAAATTCTGCAACACAGCAGTCTATGGAGAAAAGCTTGAATGGTCTCTCAATGATTTTCACTTTTTTAAAGCACTTAATGATTGTTTTACACTGCAATTTTTTCAGGGCTTCATTTTTAGACTGTATCAAAGACACTAGTAGCATGGAGAATCATGTAGCTCAGATTTTTTTAAACTGGAAACATTGTTATACAGTTCCTTTAATAGAGTTGAAGATTTTATTTCTAGTAGGTCAATCAAATTATTCCATGGCAGTCTACATGGTAGACAGGTAGATACCTTGGGGCACCTTGTGTGTTTAAATCATTTTTTAACAATGAACAATTCTGTTATTATTATTACAGAAGAAGAAGAAGAAGAAGGAGGAGGAGGAGAAGGAGGAGGAGGAGGAGGAGGAGGAGGAGAAGGAGGAAGAGGAGAAGGAGGAGGAGGAGAAGGAGGAGAAGGAGAAGAAGAAGAAGAAGAAGGAGGGGAGGAGGAGGAGGAGGAAAAGGAGGAAATAAAAATGCAACTCTGTGCACGTAGATTGTTACTCAAATTTCAGAAGAAATCCTTGTAGACAATACATTACCGGTACTTGTAAACAGATATCAAATGGACATATTTTCAAGAAACACATTTACAAAAATAAAATAATTAAAATAATTTTGTGAATATTTGCTTTGTATGATGCACAAACACACAATTACACAATAACAGAATAATCATCTAATTCATATGACACTGGATATGAACACTAAGGCACAAATAAAAAGGAATCATATTAATATGTGGTTGTACACCACAACCACAGATTGTGGTCTGATCATCATTTGAAATGATATAACCTCTAAATTTGTACACTATGGCATCACCACAAAAGGAAAGCATTAATAAGAACACAGTTTGGCAAGTAATCTATTTGGCCATAGTATCTATGATTTGGCTCAGTCAGCTGGCACATACAGTACATGTATTGTCTTGCCACATCAAAGTTACAACTGATACACAGCTTTACTATGAAGGTTACAGAATGTAGTAAAACTACATGTATGCAGTACATGTATGTTGGCACCTTATTAGCACGATATGGTAATTGTTCTGACAACTAAAGACACTGCAGAAGCCCCATAAAAAAAATGTCAAACTTTGATATCTGACCTACATGCATACAATGGCTTTTGAATGGACAAACACCCTAGAACACAAAACTTTAGACAGTTTAATATGTTGTCACTAGACGCTAGCAAAATACTGCAGATAATTGTAAATGTCCTGGGGCCAAAAATTCTATAACATGGCAACCGGTCTATGAGGGAAAACTGGAATGGTGGTTCATTGATTTTAATTTCTAAAAGCACTATTAAAACGACTGTTTATACAACTTTTTCAGGGCTTCATTTTTAAACTTTTATCAGATGCTCTAGTTCTTAGCATAACGGATCATGTAACTCAGATTTTTAAAAAGTGGAAACATTGTTAAATAATACATTTAACCTGTTGGCTATGGGAACCAGATGTGTCATGTATTAACTCTTTGGGAAAAGTATCTTGGAGCCTACGGGTTGATAGTCAATACATTGAATGCACACGTAATTTTGACTAACTGTAATTTCATTAGTTTCACTTCACCAGTTTTGAAAGCACACACTCTACCCTAGACACAAAATACCACATGGCAACGTGATGATATAAGAGGAAATTAAATGCAATACACATACATTATTCAGTAAATGGTAAAAAATTTAATTAATTTTCTCTATTGTGTTTTAAACTTTTAATACAAATAATAATATGGCTATTTATACATAGCGCAGCAGGTGCGCCAATAAGACGCTCATGGCGCTGTAAGTACACGTACACTGTATGCCCATCCCTTGAAAATCATATGCCCTGAAACAGTTCCATTTTATATTAATACTGATACAAATCACCTAATATTATTCCACACAATTTTCAGTATTTTGGTTTTGATATTGTGACTATATGACTTATGACTGAAAGAAAAAATTGTCTGATCCACCAAGGCTGTGCCTGTGTCATCGTATTTCAACACAGTACATGGTGCCATGCATGGATTTCATGGCTTTATTGACTGGACGAACATTCAAATTTATAAGATTGGCATGGTGTACAGGCTTCCATAAGCCCACACTGAATGTACTGATACAGACTTGAAATCCCCAGAGCCCATGGTGTGCAATCAAATGTTAAAGGTAATGATTCCATTCCATCATATTTTGAGGGTGACATCATTCATAAAGCTGTCCAGCATGCCACACTGTGATGATAAACATTCCACCTCTATACCATATGCAAAATACATGTATGTATACAAATTGTAAATACATATAACACACACTCCATTAATATCTGACAATATGACATCATATGGGTACTAGTGTACATGTAGGTAATTAGCAGGTAAGGATTTTCTGTTTGTGCGCACACATACATATACATGTACACACACAAACACTGACACACAGTCACACACATATACACAAACATACACACGAACATACACACACACACACACAAAGTCAAACACACACACACACACAAAGTCAAACACACACACACACACACACAGTAAAATCATGCTCACAAACTGACAAAGTACTTCAAATCAACATCTTAATATGATAATTGATCTGTTTGAACACTTTGTGAATATGAGTTCATCTTTTAATATGTGTACGATCTGCCTGATACCAAATGTGTAGTGTACATGTGATGTACACCCATCTGATCTAAATCCAAGTCCATCTGACAGTGACAGGCTGGTTGCAAAAACATATTGCTCATTGCCAGCCTGTATAGAAGGGAACTACATGTACATGTATACTGTACATCACACCCATGGCTCAAGTGGCAGACTTACATGTATGACATTCAGATTTCATAAAGCTCCTCTAAAATGGTGACTTTATTTATCTGTAAAAATATGACACAATACATGTATTTCTACAATAAATGTAATACTTTTCTTTTGTTCGGAATTCAGATACCTCTCCCCACCCTCCACTCCCACCCCCATGCAAGGCATCAGATTAATATGATGTTAATGAGTATCATGCAAACTCAATTTACTAAGATGTCTTCGATGACACACTACAACCATGAAATTGCTCAATTTAATCCAGAGCTCTGAAGAAAATATACACTAATAAACATATATTTAAAGGTAAATAACATGACTGGTGGTAGTCCTCAACTTGGGTTGGAACTATTCAAGAATCAAGTAAACTACACACAACAACAAAAAATAATTACCCCCTTTTTCAAACTACCATAATTTCATAACGAAATAAGTTTTAGCAAAATAATCTAGCAGGAAGATTTCTACACTCACTGACTAACCTCTGTGTGAAAATGAGATTAACCCGTCAAGCCATGCATGAGTGAGCAAGCATTAAAGGCAAAAATGCCACTTTTCAAAAGTCACAGGAGTCTTCTCTTATGCCAAAATAATGGTAAATAATGGCATTTTTTCTTTATTCATAAAGTGTACTCACTGAACCATGACATGGTTAAAACCTCTTACATGTATGTCCGTACAACATGTAAAGATACATTTTGCTGGAAAATATCGGAGTTTAATTTTTTCAATAAACTTAATGGATTTTACACTTCCAAAATTGAGGAAGGATGGAATTTTCTTACCTGAGCTCACTGAAGCGTAACATATGCGAGAAGTGCCAAAAAAGGTGTGAGGGGGTCGAACGATAGATGATTAACATAAACAGCGCTCAGTCAATCTAAACAAACAGAATTTGTTAAAATCCTGCATCACAGATCCCCCAAAATGACCCTTGTGACTTTTTAAAAGTGACATTTTTGCCTTTAATGCATGCTTACTCATGCATGACTTGACGGATCAATCACATTTTCACACAGAAGTTATTCAATGAGTATAGAAATACTCCTGCCAAATTATTTTGCTCAAAACCATTTAATAAAGTTATGGTATTTTGAAAAAGGGGGTAGTTACTTTTTTGTTGTGTTTATACAATTCTGCTGTGAAAATCTTGAAGTCAAATGTTGACTCATTCTAAAATAACTAATGTCAATATCCGTCGTGGCAGGCACACTTGTTGAGTAGCTCTATATGGCTTCTATTGTTATCAGAGCTCGAGAGAATTAAAATACTAGTATGTTCATGCTTGATTCTCGTTAAGTAAACAAATAAGAGACAAATCCATCCAGCTGGTGTATAATTGGTATTTCAACTCATGTAGTTCTTGAGGCATTTTCAAGTATTCCCAAAGTTTAGGATTTCCACGTGTAATATTTAAAAACAAAAAATGAAAACTAAACAATTGTACTTAAAGGTGATATACCTTACGCCTTATTAACCCTTTGGATGCTATAATGTAAAATATAGCCGAAAATCTCAGGGTCCCCCCCAAGATTTTTCATTAATTAATAAAAAAAACAACTAAAGACATCAGAGACTATTATTGCAGGTTATGACTTTGGGGCGTAAAGCTTTCAAATAAACAAAAAATTCCCAAAACTAAACTTGGGCTTTAAGCTCCAGCCTACATCTTGAAATCAGTATACACATACAGTACAGCCTAGAATTTCTTTTCTACACATTACGCCATTTGCTTTTGATAGACAGAGATAACCATCTGTTCTGGGGAATTATTTATCAAAATGACTTTTTTTACATGTACTGAAGTCGGTGGATCCAGACCACCGGAGTACAGAGGGACTGGAACTTTGGTCTAGAGGGCTTGGCGAATGGGGTAATGGTGTAGAAAAGAATTAATTCAAATTATTACGTTTATTACAATATAAAAAATGGGTAAATGATCCGAAATATCGGAGTAGAAAATTCCATTTTTACTATTGTGAAGCACATTTGAGAATATATTATCAAGAAGGGTTTGACGCGTACTACAAAACTTGTGGGCTTATTAATATGTGGGAAAAGGGTATTAGCCTGAAGAATATTAGTAAACTGGGTAACACAATGAGAATTTGACAATAGATCCAAATTAAAATCCCCCATTAAAATATGTTTTATTTTCGTGTAAACAGTTACTTAATTGGTCATCGATTCCATGGATAAATATGTCAACATTACTATGGGTGGTCTATAAATTGTTCCTATTATTATGTTTGTGCGTCTTTCATTCAGGATTTCAATCAATAAGTCTTCTCAGCTCCATTGATATGAATGTCGGGTCTAGCTTTGAATTGAATTGAATTGTTTATATACATGGCTACTCCTCCTCCTCTGCCATGTTCGCGATCGGAACGAATGAAATCATAGTTTTGTAAATTGAACATATGGGTGAATTAGAATTTAACATGTTTCCGTGATTCCAATGACTGAAAATGGAAAATTATTTATTGAGGAGAGGAATAATTCAACAGCATCAAAATTTTTATTTAAGCTGCGAGCATTAATATGGAGTAGACTAAACTGATCAAAGTCTGTTTCAGGGCGGATTGTAGGAGCAATTTCACGTGTGATT
>JZLH01S0015148.1:10441-22204 GCA_001188425.1 Eucidaris tribuloides
CTTTAAGGGTTGTTTCACAATCAGGGTACATAATGCCGGAAACCACTTTTTGACTTCACTGTAAAAATAAATTCACTTGTTGTTGTAAACTATCATGCCCAGCAATTGGCCACTGCACATCTGTTCATACATCAGCGAAGAATCTTTTTGAATTGGCAACTTATGTTCAAATTGTGTATGTTTGTGTCAATTTTGAACAATTTCACAGTCTCATTGATCTTTATGAATTTATGAACAGTACTATTATTGTGCACCAATGCCAATTACAGGTCAGTGAGACCTGTTAAGTAGAAAATGAGTCTAGCTTATTCCAATCCAAATCTATGTGAGTTTTGGTGGATGTTAATAAATTATGACGCTGCGACAAATATCTGGAGCGAAATTCTGTCAAAAATGTCCTCTCGAATTTGACGCTTGTATGGCATACCTAGGCATTCCCAAGGACAGCATTTTGTTCTCATAAAAAACAAGTCATCTATATCCTTCAAACCTATAACATTCACTTTGTCCATACTCCTTAGTTTTGAGTTGGTATACATTACAAAGTTGCCAGTTGGAATTCCGTCAAAAAGTGTCCTCTCCGAAAAACAAGAATAGTTGCCTATAATTTCATGAAAAGTTTTCCATTTTAAATACCAGTCATGTCAGTGGTAGATATTAGCATTGTTCTACCATATGCAATTCATAGATGTATTATTCATGCAATCACAACTTTTCATTTCAAATGTCAAAACAAAATGTCCTCTCCGAAGAGTTACATGTTAATCTAATGATAGCATTGTTTTAGTCCATATGTGCTCAGCTGTACATCAAAAGTAATAAAATGTTGTCAATAGCATGGCCATACATTTCACTTACCAATAATAAAAGAAATGGGAACTGTGTCATGTTATGCCTTGGTACTTCTGAATATTGACATTAATTGGGGGAAAAACACTTTTTTTTTAGATAAAGATGACTTGGTTTTGACTTGCAGTTGGATTTTGTTTTACTGAAATGTACTTTTTTTAAAAACTAAGATGTCAAACTTCTGTAAAGAACATTTATTTAATCCATTACTTGGCATAGATACTATGATCTTATAATGTCGGAGAGGACATAATTTTGACACATTTCCAATTAGCATTTCATCTTTGGTGGATACCACTCACTACGACTGCACAAGAAACACCTTTTACCAATATCCTGCATGTTTATTCTGCACAGTCTTGTAATTTTAGTCACATTTAGTGTTGGAAAAAGGGACCAATTCCGAAAACTAAAATTAATGATGCCTGTCTCTGAGCTGTCGAATGTGCAGAAGCACTTGCTATGATATACAGTATCTGCTGGAACGCAGCTCTGAACACAAATCAATTCATATCTGCGTGACATTTTCTCACACAAACACGGTCCCCAGGTGGAAAATTTTGAGTATATCCTACATAAATTTACATTTCTGATGAAGAAATTGACCCTCACCCCCCCCCACCCACCACTCCCAAAAAAGACAACCTCAAATGATCGGATCGTAAGGATCATGGGTTGTCCATTAAGTGCCATAGTTTTAGTGAGCATGCTTTAGTGACGTGTTAAACACATACATATTAGTTAAGTTCAAATTAATTTGATTTACAGATTTAAGAGTGTTTAATAGCAAAAACATTTCATTTAGTTATAGAATAATAGCATGAAGCTCTTTTAGTTCATCTAAAACACATTTTCCCGGATGAGATACCTAAATTATATTTTTTAAAAACAAGCAAGTCCTTTTTTAAAAGCATAATAGCCATACCCAATTTACACCGAGTTAGAGTGCGGCTTATTTATTTAAGCAATCTTACAAACACATTAAAAGGTGAAAATAATGTTTGAGCAAACTTTTAGTTATTGAAAAAGCAGGGCTCCACACTAACTATTTTTTTTTAGTGGCCGGTCGGGGCTCTAAAATCCTTAAAATTCCAAATTTTTGGTGGCCCGAAATTGAAGTTTTGGGGTGGTACCCCCCCAAAAACAAAGAAAAACATGAAAAATTTGAACATTTACTCTTGCATGATATTTTAGTTAGAAAAATAGGCTCTCAGGCCTAAAAATTTGTGCCAGACGGCAGGAATCTTTTTAGATTCTCGCAAAGGAATCCCTGAGATATCCTCAGATTCTCGCAAATATTCATGACTGGAATTGATCTGGAGTCTCCTAGCAAGTTTTGTGAGAATCTTATTTTTTTCTTGCATGTTGTACATGTAATAATAAATAAAAACAAATACACTGTATGTCATAGTTTCATCATTAAAAGTTTTGCTTGGCCGAAAAAATAATACTCTATGTGTGTGTGTGATGTATGTTTACGTAATTATTTACTTGGTATTTGTGTCTAATATCAATGTTTGAATTTGTATAACTCGTATCATGTTAAGGATTCAGCAAGAGTAGGCCTATACTGTTGCATATGGAGGCAATAAAAATTTCACAAGGTATCCCAAAATGATATCCTCGTATGTGAATGCACACAATTTTTTTTATAACCTAATAAAAATTTTTGAAAAATGTTGAAATAAACAAAATAATGTTAACATTTCAGTGTTTATTTCATTTCCCCAAATTGCATAAATATTACATGGTTCTTATTCCAAATCATTTGAGATGATTTCCTGACAAGAAACACTCCTTTCTAAAACTTGAAAATTAAATTAACAAAGTACTTCATAAAAGGGAACACAAGAGAACAGACTAGCTAAGCCAGGGACTGCCAGGCAAGCCAGTGAAACAGGACACCGTATCTGCATTCTCTGGCGGCGCCAGCCAAGCGCTAATTTCAGTGGCTAGGTTAGCTATTGAGGTTGTTTTCCAGCTGCTCCAAATTCGCCCTTTTTGACCCAACGCCCCCCCCCCCCCCAAAAAAAAAAAAAAAAAAAAAATCAGGCTAGAATTTCAGAAACATAATTTCTCCTGTGACATATCTGTGGTTCAATTTATCACTTTCAAGTGTAGAAATTTACCACCAAATCGTAGTTAGAGCTTGAAATACGATTTTTACCACACCATTTTAAAACATGTGGGACTAAGCATTCACTGAAGAGGTAACTGTGCGCGAATTGCCGATATCTATGCAAACTTGTAGAACTTCTTTAAAAATGTCATATTAAACATTCTGCTCACCTTCTCTGCTACTTGCTAGTAATTCTTTATTGATTATATTCCAATATCTTTAAAGTTCTTGCAAGAATTTTGCGTGTGATCTTCATTTTCTTTTTGATGCAAGCTTTCTCTTCTGAATTAGTTGGAAGTGCACTGGCACTGCCTCGATAAATAATTCGACTTTGCTTCCCAGGCCGCTAATTTTGCGTTCTTTGGAAATCACATTACTAGCAAGAAATTGCTGGATTTGAGCTAGCCTTTGCTCTGCCAAAAATGACCATTTATTTCTTTTAGTGATTTGGTATTTTTTAAGGAAATTCGAGGCTATATTTAATCTGGCAATAATAGATATATTTAGCTGGTAAATTTCGCAGGCGCGAATTTTAGATTAATCATTTTGAAATCGGCACGCTCCGATATATTTCGACGGAGGCGATTTTGTAGTTGCATTCTCCGTTTGTGGTATTGAGCAGCGCGGCGCGGATCTTGCTTGCTGATTTTAGGAAAATTGACACGCAAGGTAATCATTAATTTTATCACAAAAATCACATTGACACTTTGACATTTTTAGTTGCCGATGCGGGCACCAAAACCTCCATATTTTGGAATTGTGGTGGCCGACAGTCCAATTTTGGTGCCCGGCACCGGGCCACCGCTAGTGTCGAAGCCCTGGAAAAATTCTTCAGAATACTTGAATTATAAATCATTCACACTGAATGAAGTTGTTTAATATGTCAAAAATTGTTTCTGCGACATTTTTACCATGTGAGATATTAAATGATCAAAATCAATGTTTAAGGTAATTCATGTTCAAACAAAGACACCCTACTACTAGCCATACCACATGCTGTTGCCATTCTGTAAAAGTATACATAATGTATTAAGCCTTCAATGGGCCAACGTATCATTATTGGATCCCTATAGGGATAGCTTTACAGCAAAACCTATTTGTTTTGAAATCTTTCATCTACATTGATAAAAAGTGTACAAATATGTTTGAGCAAACTTGTATAATATTAGTGCCTCATTTTTTGTATGAAAGAGTGACTCAAAGCCTTTGAGAATTTCATCTCGATGTCAAAAAAAAATGTCCTCTCGACAATAAATTGTTCTCTCCGACTCATTTTTTTGACATCATACATCCCGACTATCACTTATTTTAGGGTATGGACTTTGAGGTACAAAAGCACACTTCCTATGTCTATCTGTAAGTAAACAAGGACTGCCTGTAACAGCTCTGTGTTATTGAGTCACAAAATTTATATACCCACATCACCTTAATAATAACAGGAAAATGCATTTTGTTTTGCACAATAAAAAGCTTTAAATTGAAACTAACTGGGCTGCATTTTTATTGCACATCAACTATACACTAACACATATCATTCAGATTTGGCAAAAAGTCCAACATAATTTTTGTTTCTAGCAGGATGATAACAGACCCTCCGTGGCTATGATTTTGTCACCTTCAAACATGCAAAGGCTGAAAAAAAATATGGGGGACTTGACGCCTCAAAATTTTGCCGTTTATTATATATGACCTATTTGCTACATCAATATAAAAAAATTAAAGGAAAACAAGCAACTTTATTTTTACCCCCTGTGAGACTAATTGATGTACCTGATTGTGAAACAACCTTAACCTCGAATTTAGTATTGGTAAATAGTGAAAAATGAAATTTTTGGCTATTGCATTTTTTTTAGATACACCTATCAATGTAATAGTGTTTGAAAATCACCACACTCTGAAACACTATCATTTTGAGAAAATTGAACATTGAAAATTGGGGGGGGGCGGGGTTAGGGGCACCATTTTGCCATTAGAAGTGTCATAGTGAAAATCTGCCTCTCCAATAATTAAAAAAACAAATCACAGTGTATGACTTCAAACAATTTTCAGTAGGTTTGATCTTGTTTTCTGATGTTTGGGATGATTATGATGAAAGATTGTATGAAAAAGTTGTCTGTTTTGGCCAACACATTTTCTTGGGGCTTTAAGTTATATACTTTTGCAAATGTTGAATTTATGTTTGTAGTAACTAATATCAATATTTTTAAAATCTCATTATTTTCAGATACTGACAACATTTGGTCCAGGGTGTCAAGATACAGTGACATGGCAAAATACGGATTCTGCCCAAATGTAAATATTATTTTGGATATGTTTGCCTTGATTCCTGATAAACTACTGCAATGCAAAAGCATCCATCATATGTTGATTTTGAATATTGTACGCATTCAAAACCACCTTTGCTTTATACAAGTTCGTACATGGATTAGATGAAGGCATGATCCTGTTCTGAAATTGGTGTTTGTATATGTAGTTACATCACCCTAACCCTCTTAACCTCAACTTGAAATTCTTTGGAAGAAAAGGTGTGGTTTTGCACCATATATGATTATGATTTTTCAATTTAATGTATAAGTTTATTCAAGGCAGATTGATTGTAATGAAAAACGCTAACTTGTAACTTCAAGTTGACTGTTTTCCACTTGCCTAATTTTATGCCTAAATTAATTAATTTCTTGCATTTTTTAGCTCATCCGGCCCGAAGGGCCCGATGAGCTTATGCCATGGCGTTGGCGTCCGGCGTCCATCCGTCCGTCCTTCCGTCCGTCCGTCCGTCCGTCCGTCCTTTCCGTCCGTACCGTCCGTCCGTCCGTCCACAGTTTTGAAAATGACTTCTTCGTCATTTTCTCAACCGATTTGATTCTGATTTATATATGAGTAAGGCTAGGTGGGGGATTTAAACTTCTACACAGAATCGGATGAATTCATTATATTTTTTAATTTATGCAAATTTATTCGAAATCACAAAAATGCTCTTCTCCTTCATTTCTCAACCGATTTTGATTTTGATTGCTTTATTTGGTAGGGCTGAGTTATGGCACATTTAAACTTCTACACGGAATTTTGAAATATACTCCATTGATTTAATATGGTAATTTATGCAAATTTATCCCCAAAATAACAAAAATTGCTTTCTTTCCCACATTTTTGACCGATTTCATTCTGTTTTTTGATCTGATAGGGCTAGTTGGGGGCTTCAAGACTTCTGCCACAAAATTTTGAAATTAATCAATTATGCAAATTTAAAATTAATTATTGCAAATTTATGCAATATTTCGAAATCAACAAAAAATGCTTCTTCTCCTTCATTTCTCAACCGATTTTGATTTTGATTGCTTTATTTGGTAGGGCGTGAGTTATGCACATTAAACTTCTACACAGAATTTTGAAATTATACTCCATTGATAATTATGGTAATTTATGCAAATTTATCCCCAAAAAACAAAATTGCTTCTTTTCAATTCTTGACCGATTTTCATTCTGTTTGTTTGATCTGATAGGGCTAGGTGGGGGCTTCAAGACTTCGCCACAAAATTTTGAAATTAATCAATTATGCAAATTTAAAATTAATCAATTATGCAAATTTATGCAAATCTTCGAAATCACAAAAATGCTTCTTCTCTTCATTTCTCAACCATTTTAATTGTGATTACTTTATTTGGTAGGGCTGAGTTATGCACATTAAACTTCTACACAGAATTTTGAAATTATTACTCCATTAATTAATTATAGGTAATTTATGCAAAATTAATCCAAAATAACAAAAATTGCTTCTTCTCTCACATTTTTGACCGCATTTTCATTCTGTTTGTTTGATCTTGATAGGGCTAGGTGGGGGCTTCAAGACTTCTACACAAATGTGAATAATCAATTATGCAAGTTTAAAATTAATCAATTATGCAATTTTATGCAAATTTATTCAAAATCACAAATAAAATTTAAAAAAATGCTTCTTCTCATTCATTCTCTAACCAATTTTGATTTAGTTTGCTTTATATGGTAGAGCTAAGCTTGGTACACTAAACTTCTACCAGAATTTTTAACTGTTGCTCGCATTAATTAATTATGGTAATTTATTGCAAATTTATTCCAAAATACAGAATTTATTTCAGTTCTTATTCATATTACAAGTACCTATTAATTTGGTTCCACTTCAAATGTGCTTTTTCCAACAACAAAAATCAGTATGGAGCCGGAAGGGATCCGGGATGCAATCATATATAATTCAGTGTATTATTTATTTTTTTTTTATTATTTTATTTTTTTTCATGTCCCTTCCAGGGCATGAAACTAATATTTTTCTCACTCGAGAATTTTTTTATATTCATGTTCCTTCCGGACATTCAAATTTTAATCTTTTCACGCAGTATTAAAATTGTACCACATGAAATTTCGGATATATGATGTTGCGAGATGCCGGTATGAGCGCTACGTCATTGACGTTTTCTAGTTATTGAAAGTGTTTGTGACTGCGTGACTAGAGACACAAACTCACCAAGTTTGTGTGATGCTATTATCTTAGCCAAATATATGATTTGAATTATCATATTATAATTCAAGGACACAAAGCATATAAATATATTTATATTTTTCAGCAGGCATGCAATGTAGTATTCATGTTAGAACTCTGTTATACATGGCAGATTACAATAAGTTGCTGTGTGTGCCTTTTTGGTTGTATAGTAGCCATTTAAATAAATAATTTATTTGCAATGACATTAGCAAACCATAAATTATTTACTGTTGTATGTGTAATTTTCACATTTGTTTTTGATACTTGGAGGACACCTTACCACCAGTGAGAATGATTCAACACAATAAGTCATTATGGCTGTGTTGTAATTTTCATTTTTGTTTTGATAGCGTGGAGGACAGCATAGCACTCTGTGAAAATGATTGAAAGCACGGGAGTGGTTGGCCTTGGGGTGCACGGCCGATTGACTGAAGAGCGCCCTCGCCATCCCGCTGCATATGTGACATCATCAAGGCAGTGGCTGACGCTATCAAAATCGCCTGTCATTGCAAAGTGAGTTGTTATCAGTATTTTGTGTCTCAATGGAAAATGTCAGGATTACCGTTGACAGTTCATACAATTATTACAATGTTGGCGTGAAAAGGATTAAAACCATTATTTCTGGAGACAAAAACGCATTTTGACTACCTTGTCTTATGCTGTAAAATTAGAATCGAGGTAATGTGGGTTACATTGGCTGGGAAAAAACCCACACACACCTTTTTTGTCTCACCTGCATTAGTGGAGCGAGACATACATTATGCGTCACTTTTTCTGGTGATGTTGATATTGTGTTGGCCATTGTTCTCGCGTGTCAACAGTCGTGTTATAACAGCAATAACTTTTTATAGGTTTGAAGGTAGGATGCCAAATCATACACAGAGTACATTTATAAAGGCTCAATCAACGTCAATTTGGGACATGATCGTCAGAATATGTCCATCCTTGAATAGCTGATCATGCTGAGCCCTGAATCATTGTGTAGATTTGTACTTGCAATTCTCTTATAACTCTTACGGCTGCCAAAGTTCTGGACACAAACTACACCAACACTAATACACACAAATGTGTCCATAGAGCTGTAGATTTCTGGTTAAAGAAAATGTATATTGTATGTACTTCACTGCTGAAATTCCAAGAAATTCACATCAGAAGATTTTTTTGACAAGTGAATGCAACTTACAAATAAAGTAATATACCTGTTTAATTTTGTTTGGTGTTTTGAGTAGTGCAGCACCCATACCACCTTTCAGTGAAAAATCCTTAGGGCACCCCATGTTGATATCAATTCCTGATACATCATTCTCACTGTGAAGTACAGAAACATGATGGAAAAATTAACACAAATAATCAAGAAGGAAACATTAAGATAAACAGCACTGTAAAATACAACATTCACATACCTGCCAACCCTGAAAGCCGAGAAATAGGAACAAATTATCTCAAAACTTCAAAAAATATGAACATTCCTGAATTTCCTATACATTACTAAAGACAAATTTGAACAAAAATAGGAACAAAAGAGTTAAAATTGCTCTTTTCTTCAAAAAAAAAAAATAGGAATATTCCTATTTAATAGGAACAGTTGGCAGGTATGCAATCAAGTTATGTTCCAGACTACAAAATGCAGTTCCAAAATATTATTCATCAAATATAAGTAAATATGATACCACACCACATGAGTTGAAAAAAAAAATTGTTGGTTATTTATCTGTCCTTACACCCTTCTTTAAAGAACAATTAATGAATTTTGATACCAGTGATCCAAAGCATTGGAAACTACTGTCAGTAATTTTATTGCATTGCAGTCAAAAGGTATGCCTCTGTACATCCACACCAATTTCAAGTTCTTTTCCACCCAACATCACAAATTTTGCCCCTCATCACAGTGGGGAGTTTTGCACAGCAGTGGAGTCCAATGTATTGAAAAGTTTGTTATATCTTATTCTTTTTTTTCTCTGCCGACAGATATCCAGATATCATCATACCGAAAATATTGCAGGCTTAATTATAACAAGATGAAATCTGGTTCACGGCCCTGTGACCTTTTGACCTTTGAATTGTTGCATTAACCCTAATAAGACTGGGGTATTTTGGAGGCTGGAAAGACTGGGGGGGGGCCTAAAGGGCCCCCCCCGTTCAGATCTCGGCCGTTGATCGCGCGATCGCGATGAAAGTCGACACACACGTCACCCATGACATAATCTACAGAATTGTATATTTGATTGTTAAAAAAATTAGTCAAATTTATTTTTAATTAATTAATTATGCTAATTTATGCATGAAATTAGAATTTGGCTGTAAATCATTAAGTAAAGCCCATGAAGTGCTTATTTTTGGTTTAAAGACTCTTTGCGAGATTCTGATTGGAGGCACATTAAAAAAAATTAGGTATCAAAATGTTTTCTCATGTATTTTATTGTTTTTGGAATTTCTTATGTATTTCTTTGTTTCTCGACTTTTTGTTTCTTATTGTTTTGTCAATGGAAATTGTCGGCGACATTATTTCGGTCATAAACAGCATAAAATTAGTTAATTTCAATCAGTAAAAGTAAAATAATCATACATTTATGAATTTGGGCTGAAAACACAATTTGCATTGAAATAACACACAATTTCATGTTTTTGAGCGATTTTTGGTGTGACATGCAAGTCCAATAAGTTGCGTAATTTCGAAACCGGGTACCTGTGCGTCGCAAATTTGGGCTTAAAAGATGCGCAAGACTTCAAAGAAAAAAGTCATGAAATATCGCGGCCATAGCTTCTCGCGTTAAAAATTTATCGCAAAAAATGGGTTAAAGACAGTACTTGAGGCATCCTCATCGCAGCGAGATGAATTCTAGTCTCTGCCAACTAATTCACGATCATGAGCCCATACATCACACACGTTGTTCGGAATTCCCAAAGAACTCAGACAACTTGACCCGCTTCCGACAAAGCGATCGAGAGATGAGAAAAAAAAATGAATTCATACGGAGGAGCGTTCAACAATCAATACTAGTATGGGCATGATGCCTAAAATATTCCATTAGACAAGAAGCAGCTCTGTCAGAATTTTTGAAGTCACAACATAAATTTGGAGATGTGTGTGGAAATATGGCTGGACAACTCTTTGATACATATGTAGTTATAATTTACATATCATCAGTATACTGTAGAACCATAAGGGTGTTAAAGGTAAATGACATGATTGGGGTAATGCTCAACTTGGGCTGAAACTATTCTAGAATCAAGCGAACTACACAGGGATTCTGCTGTGAAAATCTTGTAGTCAAACTTTGACTCATTCTAAAATAACCTATGTCAATATCCTTCATGGCAAGCATACCTATGGCTTCTATTTTTAAGGGGCTTGAAAACTTTGAAATACTATTACATCCATGCTTGATTCTCTGTAAGTAAACAAATTAGAAACAAATCCTTCCAGCTGGGATATCCACTTCAGCTGGTGTATAATTGGTATGTATTTCAACTCATTTGGTTCTTGAGGCATTGTGTTCCCAATCATGTCACTAACCTTTAATACAGAACATGTTAAGAACCAGAAGGGCTCTATCACTGTACAAAGTCAATGGCGTTAACGCTCTACTTGTGGTTGTCAATGTGCATTGCTTTAACACCCTTCTGCTTCTATACCGACGATATGTGGGGAAAAAAGGAGATTCTTATAAAAGAAGACAGAAAGCAATAAATGCACCACAAGGGAATTCCAAGAGTTAATTTATATCAAAGTTGTTTCTACAATGTACTGGAGAAATGGATTGTGGAGCAATACAGCAACAAGCATTCAATTTTGTAGGGCATTGTGATATCACACAGTAATTGCTCAGGGTTTTCTGGGTGTACATGTATGTGTGGGTGATTTCTGTTTGTGTTGATTTCAGTATTACAGTACTCAAGAAAGTGATGACACAATTTATCTTTTAGTCAATTAAGCTCCTCCACATGCTGAAACCATATGTAAGTCCAATTTTTTTTCATTATATGTGACCTGTCACCACAAAACGTTCAATAAGTCGCAAGGAAGTTTTTGTGTAAACGCAGTAAATAGTCGAGTTGGGTTGCAAAAGTTGATTCTAAGATTTTGATATTTTCTAAAAGTACATACATGTACATGCATCTTTCACCTGTCAAAATTTGAGGACCAGAGGCGATTTAGAAGTATGATTTTTCTTGAAATGAACTTCGACATGTTTTTGCGGGAGCTTGAATATTTGGCCGATTTTGACCTTCACGTTGCGAGATTAACCATAATGCAACACTATATACAATTGGTTGTTTT
>JZLH01S0015158.1:0-10882 GCA_001188425.1 Eucidaris tribuloides
AATTCATATCATATATAAATCATGTATATCGGCCACTAGGTTTTCGATATACAATGCTACAACGATAATTTTGTTTAAGTTCACCCGAAGCCACAGTGATTCTGCACAGTGAGTGTTAAAGTCATTAATTCTCGTATAGTCTATAGAAGACTTATGTATGCACTACTCCCCCGCCTTCCCACTGACACAACACTTTAGTTCTAAATTATAGTCGGACAGCTTCAGTGCATCAGGATTTTAAACGTTCCAGGTTTCTGTAAATTCCTATTATATCAAATTTAGATTCTGATTCATCTTCATAAAGCTGTCTTAAGTCTTCAAAATTTTTGTTCAATGACCGGATATTGACATGTGAAATTGCAAACCCTTTTTGATTTATAATTACTGGTCGGGATTTTACATTTGTTTCAAAAAGATTATTACTTCCATTATCTAGATACCTCTTGTCGTATCTCTGACAAACTGAAGATAGTTCCACCACTGCAACATTCGCTGATGTTGAGCTGTCTTCAGCCTTGATCTCTGTAACCCCATGTCGAAATTTTTTTAAACAATTTTTCAAAACAATTTTTTAAAACAATTTTTTTATCCCTGAAGTGTTTTCAAAGTTAGGTACATAGTGAATTACTACCACCAGTTCATTGAGCAAATGAATTCATTTTCCAGCATTCTACTTCTTTCCCTTGTACTGTTTGTACTTGTATAAACTTTGGTATTGTTTCTGTATGTAGGGTAACTTCATTATGTTATTAAAGGACCATATCTATTAAGCCAACAATTGGCACTTGCTGTAGTTCACCCACACAAATGTTATTTTGTAATTGTAAGCAGTTTTTATGACTTCATGTGAGAATAAATCAACTTAAATATTTCAGATAAAACTAATGTACATGTATAACTTCTTTTAAGTTTGAGATGACCCTATCTTAGGTTTGTATGTGTTACAGGACCATTTACCAGTCAAATCTACAACTGTAATCAGTTTTCATATTTTTGGTGACTTGATAATAGGAGCAGATGGCAGATCACCCATATGTCAGTCTTGCTCAAATTAAGTTTTATCTTGTTTTTCTATTCAGGATATTGCATAGGGAGTGGTTTAACTTGTACGGACTTTAAGCCATCTGACAGGGAGAATGTGGCCGCCAGTCCAAGTGCTGCTGTGATGTCAAATGAACAAGAGTTATGTGAAAATCAAGGAACAGATGAAGCCATTATTCAACAGAATCAAGCAAGTGAAGGGAAGACATTTGTCAGAAGTAGGTCACATGGATGTCAAAAGTGTGGTAAAATATTGTGTGAGAATGGCAATATTTGCAGGGAAACACACACTGGAGAAAATTCTGTTAAATGTCAAGAGAGTGATGTAACATTGACTTGTCAGAAACAGAAACATTTCTGTAGCCAGGAGAAAACAGACAATGAAGAAAGGCCACAAGGCTGTCATGAATATGGTCAAAAATCCCTTGAACCATGTCATCATAAGCATGTAATAGTTAACACTGGAGAAAAGCTGCAAGATCATCAGCAGAATGGAAGAGGATATGGCAATGAGGACAAACTAAAAAAAGACACAAGAAAGCAAACTGCCAAAAAGCTATGTAAATGTCCAGATTGTGGAAAAACATTCCACCATCAACATCTGGAAAGGCATAGAAAAACACATACTGAAGAAAGGCCATTTAAATGTCCAGATTGTGGAAAAACATTTCAGCATAAATCTCATCTTGCAAGACATAGAATATCACATACTCAAGAAAAGCAGTTTAAATGTCCAGATTGTGGAAAATTATTTGGCCGTCAAGACATTCTTGATGGCCACAGGAGATCACACACTGGAGAAAGGCCATACAAATGTCAACAATGTGAAAAAGCATTCACTGAGAAATCAAGTCTAATTCAACACATGAGAATACATACTGGAGAAAAGCCATTTCAGTGTCATGAGTGTGGTAAAACATTTACTCAGAAATCCAGTCTAAATCTTCACATGAGAATACACACTGGAGAAAAGCCATTTAAATGTCAGGAGTGTGACAAAACATTTACTGTGAAATCCAGTCTAATTCAACACTCAAAAATACACACTGGAGAAAAGCCATTCAAATGTAAAGAATGTGATAAAGCATTTATTCGGAAGATAAGTCTTGTTATACACTTGAGAACACACACTGGACAAAAGCCATATGAATGCCAGCAGTGTGGGAGGGCATTTACTGACCAATCCAGTCTAAGACAACACATTAGAGCACACACTGGAGAAAAGCCATTCAAATGTCTAGAGTGTGATAAAACATATGCTAAAAAATCTCGTTTAATTCAGCACTCAAGAGTTCACACTGGAGAAAAGCCATTCAAATGTCAAGAGTGCGATAAAGCATTTACTCAGAAGAGTAATCTTGTTGTACACTTGAAAACACACACTGGACAAAAGCCATATAAATGCCAGCAGTGTGAAAGGTCATTTATCAAAAAGTCTGATCTTATTCAACACATGAGAATACATACGGGAGAAAAGCTATTTAAGTGTCATGAGTGTGGTAAAACGTTTACTCTGAAATCCAGTCTAAATCATCACATGAGAATACACACTGGAGAAAAGCTATTTAAGTGTCATGAGTGTGGTAAAATATTTACTGCGAAAGCCAGTCTAAATTATCACATGAGAATACACACTGGAGAAAAACCGTTTAAATGTCAGGAATGTGGCAAAGCATTTACCATGAAATGTAATCTGATTCAACACACAAGAATACACACCGGAGAGAAGCCATTTAAATGTCAGGCGTGTGACAAAAGATTTACTGTGAAATCCCATCTGATTAAACACACAAGAATACACACTGGACAAAAGCCACATGAATGCCAAAAGTGTGATAAAACGTATGCTCAGCAAAGTAATCTTATTATACACATGAGAACACACACTGGACAAAAGCCATATAAATGTCAGGAGTGTGACGAAACATTTACTCATAAGAGAAGTCTTGTTACACACCTGAGAACACACACTGGACAAAAGCCATATAATTGTAATAAGTGTGACAAAAAATTTAATGAGAAAAATCATCTGATTCAACACACAAGAATACATACTGGGGAAAAGCCATATAAGTGTAAAGAGTGTGATAAAAGATTTACTCAGAAGGGTACTCTTGATATGCACATGAGAACGCACACTGGACAAAAGCCATATGAATGCCAGCAGTGTGGAAAGGCATGTATCAAAAAAGCTGATCTAATAAAACATATAAGAATACACACAGGAGAAAAGCCATTCAAATGTCAAGAGTGTGATAAAGCTTTTACCGACCAATCTCATCTAATTCGACACACAAGAATTCACACTGGAGAAAAGCCGTATGAATGTCAACAGTGCAAAAGAGCATTTACTGTGAAATCCGGACTAACGAAGCACATAAGAACACACACAGGAGAAAAGTAATGCTAATGTCCGTATGGAAACGATTTTACCTAATCTAGATAACACATAATTATAGGAATGCATGCTAGAGAAAAGCCACATGTGTGTCAGCAGTGTACAATGGATTGCTCCAGTACTTCTGGTCTGATAAACATTTATACATGTAGTTAATATTGCTCAAAGGATTATACTAATACATCGAATCTAACAAAACACTTGGGAACTCATTCTCAGGAAAAGCCATATTAGTTTCAGGAGAGTGAAAGAGCATGTATTGATCAGAGTAATCTTGTGATGCCTCAGAAGGTACTTTCATATCAGCCCAATGAAAATCCAAGCTCGAGATTTTTTCGCGATCACCAGTTAGCATGCTAATTCATTCCCTATTCACAAATGCCTGAAGAGAATTAGTCCCAAATATTTTTCGAGCTAATTCAATAGTTGAACATGAGCAGATAGTGTGCCTTCCAAAACTTAACCCCCGTGACCAATCTCGCAATTTGCATGCTGCTGCAGAATTAGATAGATTTTTGTGGCCAAGACCAACAGCCAGTAGCCGCAGATGCTTGTGCAGTCAGCGAAGGGTGTGAGACAAACTTGCTGACTTCTTCTGCATTTGTTTTGCATTGTGTTGTAACCCTCAGTAATGGAGGTTAGTCAAGTATATGGTGCGAAAGAGACGATGCCATAAGAAGAATAACCGTTAAAGATTTCTTCGAATTGAAGAGAAGAAGGATAATTTTGTCTGTGTTTTTCCTGCTCAATACCGTGGTTTTCTCGCTATTTCCAGGGAAAGACTGTAATTCCCTTTAATTTCCCATGTAGCTCTGGCCTAGGTGGAATCAAGGTCCACATATACGCATCTATTTCAGTTGTGTAACAAACGCCAGGCTTGATGGGATATATCTAATTTCTTGAAGTGAATTCACATTATCAAAATAGCATGCTTATTTGCAAATTATTGCACTATTTTGAAATTTTCCTGAGTTTTACTCCAGAAATTTTTCTCAATCTGAGCTTTCAAATTAGCATGCTAATTTGAATTCACATTATCAAATAATGCGCTATTTGGTGATCAGGTTAATTTCCAAAATCTGAAATAGTGCGCTGTTTTGAAACATCGGGCTGATGTGAAAATGCCTAAAGACACAGGAAGAAACCCACATGGACGTAAACAATATGGAATGGCATTATGCTTGTGTTAGTATTGCATATTATTAATTTTTAAAGGTAAATGACATGATTAGGGGTAGTCCTCAACTTGGGCTGAAACTGCTCTAGAATCAAGTAACCTATGCAAGGATTCTCCTGTGAAAATCTTGTAGTCAAACATTGACTCATTCTAAAATAAACAATGTCAATATCACTCGTAGCACGGAAACGTGCTGTGTGGCTCTCTTTGGGGCTTATTTTTATCGTCCGCAGATAAAATTAACATACTCCTATGTTTATGCTTGATTCTCTTTAAGTAAACAAATTACAGACAAATCCTCCTAGGTGGGAAATCCACTATTGCTAGTGTAAAGTTGGTATATATTTCAACTCATTTGGTTCTTGAGGCATTTTCAAGTGTTCCCAGTCATGTCACTAACCTTTAAAGCCCAAATCTAGTTTTGGGGATTGTATTTTATTTGAAAGCTTTATGCCCAATGGTCATAACACACCGATAACACATTCTGAATTTCTTTTGTTTTTTTAAAATTAATTAATGAAAAATCTTTCTTCATCAGAAAGAGCAGTTCTGCTTGTAAAATTTTTGTCATTAGAGACAAAATATCAAATCAAAGTCAAATGTTTACTATAATTCCACTAAAACTGCTCTGCTGTCTCCTATACTTTGCTGGAGGTTCTTAAATAGCACTCTCTCCTATATACCATTCTACACACAGAATTTTTGATTGTAGGTGGTCAAAAGTTACAAAATCAGCTACATCTATATGGCAAGGGGGATGCAAAGTGTTTTAACTGGTTCATGTGGCTACGTTGGTGCCCAGATATCGGGCTCCAAGTGCCAAAACTATGCATAATAGACGTTTTCTCTATGGGCCCCACAGAGAGTTTGTGAGACCTCAGGTGAACATTATGCCTCCTGGTGGTCATGTTGTATTGTTAGGCATATGTCTCTCTCTCTCTCTCTCTCTCTTTCATTAAAAGGCCCTTGCAACCCAAGTGAATGTTGACTGCTGTTGATACCTATTGGACTGTTCATCACCAAATCTAATAAATCAGGCATGAAAGTAGACCCCCCCCCCCTCAAAAAAAATTAATTAATTAATAATTTAAATAAATAAATAAAAAAGAATAAAAATAAATATATATATAAATAAAAAAATAAAATAAATTGAACAAAATAAAATAAAATAAAATAAATTGAAATAAAATAAAATAAAATAAAATAAATAAAATGAAATGAATAAAATGAAATGAAATAATACAATATAGATAAAAATAAAAATAAAACTAAAAATACAAAATGAAATAATACAATATAGATAAAAATAAAAATAAAACTAAAAATACGATTTTATTTCCTGACCTGTATTATTATATTATTTAACATGCTGACTACCACCTCTAGGAGAAAACTCTTGATCATCTTTAATTCATATTTTAGTTCCGACATGATCATCCTGGAAAACTTGCGCTATACAGTAGACAGAATTCTGGTTCTGGTGAAATGCTGCATAATCTCCACTCCTTTACATCCTTTGCTATTTCTATGTGCACCTGCCAACCACAACATCGTATTTATTTTTATGCAAACACTTGAGCTGAACAAAAAATGTTTTCATTTTTTTTTGGGGGGGGGGAAATATATTATTCATATATTCATAAGATAACTAGTGATTTGGTGATGTACATACCAAAAGGCATCAAAAGAAGCCAACATGAATTTGGATTGCAGGGGCCTTTTAGGGGCATTGCCCATTGACATGATTAGGAGAGGTAAAACATGCCTCAAGAACTACATAGTTTAAAACATATTTGTATACATCATCTGAGTATAATTAGTAGCAGAAAGGATTTGTCTTGAAGCTTACTCGTGGGAAAACAGCCTTGCATTTACCAGTATTGGATTATTCTGGTTCCGTGATAGACATTGATTCCATACAAAGCTGCCCAACAAATTTTGCCTGTAATAATGAGTACTGATGAGTACTAAAAAGTAATAAACATTTAATTAGACTACAGAAGCATTGAACAGTGTACTTGATTCTTAGTTAGTTTTACCCCACAGTAAGGACCTCTTCCTATCCTGCTATTTTACTTTGATGTAAAAATGACTCTGTTTGACCTTAACAAATAATTCTTTTCCATATATTTGTTTTTTAAAGGTATATGTTTTTAGCGACAAGCAAAGTACTAGTACATGTATAACAATGTTTCCAATCACAAAGTGTGAGCTGCATGATTCCCAATGCAGTTAGTGTCTTTGATAAGGTCTTAAAATGAAGCCCTGATAGAAATTACAGTGCAAAATGATAAGGGCGTTAAAAAGCATAAAAATCATTGAGAGACCATTCCAGTGTTTCGTCATAGACTGCTGTGTTGCAGATTTTTCTATCGGCTGAGAATAATTCATGTGCCATTTTTTATCTGCACATATTTTACCAGTAACAGCGTAACTGTCTGACTTATCTTGGGTGTTTATATGTCTATTCAAAAGCTGTTGGATATGTCAGATAGCAAAGTTTGACAATTTTTCGAACAGTTCTTCCACAATGTTCTATAGTGTCTTTAACGTTATGTCTTCCCATATCCTAACAGCCTCAAATGAATCAACTTGGAGTGGCGCCGCGCACACGCGGGGGGGGGGATCTGTGTGGGCCACTCCCCCCTTCATTTGTTCGAATTAATGGAAATACACTTTATGTGCATTTTTTCTTTTTTTATTTAGCGCCCCTCCCCCCCCCCCCCATCATTGTAGATTTGCCCCCCCCCCCCCCACTACATGTTGGATGATGTTTGGCTGTAATTTGGCTATAAACTATTGTATTTATATAATCTATTATTATTCATAAACTATATACTTTTCTCTATGCATATTCATTGTTGTAATGTTAAAGGGCTACATCTATTAAGCAAACAAATGGTTTTATAACTTACATATAATTCCACCACACAGATGTAATCTTGTATTCATATTTTCACATTGTAACCATATGTTGTTGTGTTTTGTGTATAAATATAGGAAGTGAAATATTTCATGTTAAACATGAATAAATTTTTTCAAGCATTGAGTTTATCCCATCTTAACCCTATCTAGGCTGGGTATTTTGGGAAATCATATGGCCGGGGTGGTCTTGCAGGGCTCCCCCCCCCCCCCCCAAGATCTTGGCCGTCTATCACGACAAAAATTGGCACGAATGTCGCCCACGACCAAATCTACGAAATTACATAATTTTCTTTTTCTTTAAACTTTTTTAAGTTAATTACATGTATATTAATTTATGCTTTATTAATGTGTGAAATCATACTTTTTGTTCAAACTCACTCAATAAAGTTCCAAACATGATACTTTTTGTTGGAGACACCCTTTGCGGTATTCTTAGCAAATGTACATTTACTTGAAAAAAATTGTGATATCAGAGTCAATTTTCTATGTATTGTATTGTTTTTGCAATTTCTTATAATATTGGTTTTTGTGCAACATACACACTTAAAATTATGCGTATCTTCAGAACATGTACCCGGGTGTCGCAAATTTGGTCTTAGAAGATGCAGGAGACTCTGAGGAAAAAAGTCATGAAATTTCGTGGCCAGAGCTTTTTGTGTTGCAGACATATCGCCTGAAACTCCCAGCCCTCCCCTTCCCCCCCCCCCCCAGGAGAGATAGATTGTGCATGTATCAGGGCCATTAATCAGTCAAAAACTCAATTCATTCTTGTGAATTGTGAGCATATGGCTGATCACCCATTTTCAGTCTTCAAGTTTGATATTTGTTTTGTTTTTTGTTTCCATACAGGCTATAACGTAGAGAGAGGTTTAAATTGCGTGGACTTTAAGCCACCTGATAGGGAGGATGTGCCTACCACTCTAAGTACTCCTGTGATGACAAAGGGTAAACAGGAGTTATCTGAAAATGAACGAGGCGATCAAGCCATTATTCAACAGAGAGACATTGAAGGGAAATCATTTGCCAGAACTAGGTCAGCTGGAAGTCAAGATGATGGCAAAATAGCCTCTGAGAGTGGCAATAATTCCAGATACATGGAAACAAACACTGCAGATGAACCACAAGATTGTGAGCCATACGAAAAAGGATATGCCAATAAAAGAAAACTGAAAAAAGACACCACAAGAATACTCGCTGACAAGAAGGTACATATGTGTCAAGAGTGTGGTAAATCATTCACTAAACAGGGTCACCTTCGCAAACACATGAAAATACACCCTGGCGTAAAGCCATTTAAATGTCCAGATTGTGGAAAATCATTCAATAATCAATCTCATCTTACAAGACACAAAAGAACACACACTGGAGAAAAGCCATTTGAATGTCCAGATTGTGGGAAAACATTCAGTGAACAATCTCATCTTAAAAGACACAAAAGAACACACACTGGAGAAAAGCCATTTAAATGTCCAGATTGTGGAAAAGCATTCCGGCATCAAGAAAGTCTTGATATTCACAGGAGATCACACACTGGAGAAAAGCCATTTAAATGTCAACAGTGTGGAAAAGCATTTGTTGCAAAATCCAATCTATTAAGCCACACAAGAATACACACTGGAGAAAAGCCATTTAAATGTCTCAAGTGCGATAAAACATTTTCTGTAAAATCCAATCTAATTCAACCACACAGAATCCACACTGGAGAAAAGCCATATGAATGCCAGCAGTGTCGAAAGGCATTTACTACGAGAGACAGTGTAGTAAATCACATGAGAACACACACTGGAGAAAAGCCATTTGAATGTCAGGAGTGTAATAAAACATTTACTTGGAAAGACGGTCTAGTAAAACACGCGAGAGTCCACACTGACAAAAAGCCATATGAATGTCAGCAGTGTCGAAAGGCATTTACTGCGAGACACAGTCTAGTAAATCACATGAGAACACACACTGGAGAAAAGCCATTTAAATGTCAAGAGTGTGGTCAAACATTCAGTCACCATAGTAGTCTTTGTAGGCACATGAGAACACACTCTGGACAAAAGCCATATGTATGTCAGCAGTGTGGTAGGATATTTGCTGACAACTCCACTCTTATAAGACACATAAGAACACATACAGGAGAAAAGCCATATGAATGTCTACAGTGTGAGAAGGCATTTACGGACAAATACTCTTTGGCAAATCATGTGAGAACACACACTGGAGAAAAGCCATTTAAATGTCAGCAGTGCGGAGGGCATTTAATTTGAGATCGGTCCTAGTGAACCACATAAGAACACACACAGAAGAAAAGCCTTTTAAATGTCAGCAGTGCAAAAAGGCATTTACTATTAAATCCAATCTAATAATACACATAAGAATGCACACTGGAGAGAAACCATTTGAATGTCAGCAGTGTGAAATGTCGTTTACTAACCAAGCCAATCTATTAAGGCACAAGAGAACACACACTGGAGAAAAGCCATTTAAATGTCAGCAGTGTGAAAAGGCATTTACTGCAAAACACACCTTAACGAAACACATGAGATCACATAACTGGAGAAATAGATAATACATGATGTCAGTATTTGGTACCCTGGTGGTACCAAGTCAGAATCCGCCATTTTGTTGAATTATTTATTTTATTTTTAACACTGTACGCCTGGGCTACAAAATTATGGTAAAAGTTATCGAAATAAGTGTAGAATTTACAAATTTAGCTTCATTTTACCATTTTCGCAAGTAGCGTAGTGCGCACTTACGAGGTTCTGCCATCATAAACACTGTTTCAGTGAACATAACTTGAATGAAAATACATTATTTGGACACGAGCGGCGCTGACAACGTGTACCCGGGGTACGACGGTACCCGGGTCCGGTACGGCGGTGGGTCCACACAAATAATCCATAGTGTGGAAAGGATTTTGATCTAAAAGCACACACGAGAACACACATTTCAGCCATTTAAATGTCATGAGTGTGATAAAGCATTTGGTTACCAGGGTAGTCTTTGTAGGCACTTGAGAAGTAACAGTGTTGAAGGGTATTAATGGAACATAAATCCACAGTAATAAAACACATAACACACATTGAAGAAAAGCCATTCAAAGGTCAACAGTTTAATGTGTGATCAGGCCTAATTAACCATTTAAGAACACACCCTGGAGAAAAACCATATGAATGTCAGCAGTGTGGGAGGGTATTCAGTCACTGTGAAAGCAGGCCTAATGAACCACATTTGAACACACACTGGAAAAACACCATGTCAATGTCAGGTGTGTGGAAGGGCTACCACTGCCAGAATCAAATCCTATAAGGAACACAAGAATACACACTGGAGAAAAAAAACATTTAAATGCC
>JZLH01S0015159.1:0-10698 GCA_001188425.1 Eucidaris tribuloides
AAACGCAACACACACCAGCTACTATCCTGCGGCTCACCAATTATGATCAAATGATATGGATGCGAGGAGGAGTGTTAGTGAATGAGCAGATCTTTACAGATATATTCAGTGCAAACCAGGATGAGGTCCAGAGGACTGATTACAAGTTGATGCACGAATATGCCAGCCTGGTTGAGCTGGTATAGATGTCCCATTGTTGCAAGGAGTTAAGGGTGTAGCAGTGGGAAACCCAGATGAAAACAATGTTTTCACGCCGTAATTGTTCGAGCACGTCTCACAAGTTATTGGACATGGCGCAGATAATATACATGGACTAGAGTAATAAATATTAATGCAACACAGTGTAAGGCTTTCTCAGGGCAGGATCTCCTAACACTATAAAACAAGGAAAGGTAACTATGCCCAAGAGAAACTCTCATGTAAATAATAGAAGTTGGTGGGTGGAGGTGCGAACAGACTACAGGCTTCACGATGAACTCCAAAATGGGGCAGGTACTTTAATCAGCAACGAGAGAAAGAGTAATTACAAGCGGCGACCCTTATTTGCAAAATACTATATACTTTAAAAGAAGTGGTGCTTTGAAGTCTACAATAATTTGGCAAGCACGAGTGCTTTCTGGCACTTAATTGGACTAATTTGCTGTGAGAAAATGTTGGTTGATGCCGTGCAAGTCGTCGCGATAGAGTGAGCGTGCAAATATTAGGAGGCGAAAAAGTCATTTTTTCAAAAGTGCAACATGGAGGCAGTTTTTTGTTTGAGAAATTCTGTTTTCTGGTGATGATTATCGCTATTATATGATAATCATCTATGTTGATCTCTCCTCAGGATACGTCCTTTGGCCAGCCGTTTTGCATGAAATTTTGAGCGCGCTTCGGTGGAGCGCGAATTTAAAAAGCTTTACACCCTGTGGTGGTGGCGATTGGTTGAAATTGTAAATCCATTAATTTACTGCATCAAGAAATTAAAAACTCCGATTTTTTTCAAGAGCAAAATGTTCTTTACGTGTTGCTACGAACATAAGGGGTTGGTACCATGACATGGTTGAGTGAGCACACTTTATAAATAGGAAAAAAATGTCATTTTACGGCATTATTTTGGCATAGAGAGCATGACTCATGTGTACTTTTCGAAAAGTGGCATTTTCAGACCCCTTGTAGATGTATGCTCATGATCATTGCATTACGCCAAGCGGACCGGAATGGCGGACATTTATCAGCAGCAAAGAGTTAGTCAGTTACGTGTCAGGAACACTCTTGGGCCAAATTATGTGGTGGTGGCACACAACATTGTTTTGTTAATAAAAGTTGATGGTATGTGTTGAAAGGGGGGTAGTTCTCTTTGTTGTTGTGTTTATTAATGAGCTAGAGAGTGACAGAAACTCTAAACTCTCATGTCCAAAACGCATCCTGATATACTCATATATAGGTTATACTAAAATACTGTACATCTAGGAAAAGATGCGTAGTGGATCCAATTTCTAATATACAACAGAGTCATTAAGACACATTATGGTTTTCTGGGAAAATACCCTTTGTGCTACAAAACTGATCTAAACTATCGCATTCATGGAACGTAACATTGGCCTACAAGGTCAGACCGTTAGCAACGAGCCTGATCATTCAACAATGAGCTGAGGCCGGTCTTGATTATGGCTAATTAGGGCTAGCACCGAGGGTGGCCCACAGAAGCATCATACATGCTGTATGTACATGTTCACCTTGGGCAGGCAGTGGGAAATATATTTCAAATGTTGATTTCACCACAACTACAGTAGACAGGCATCTAATTTATGGCTACAGTAATCACTCACACCATTTTGAACACCCAAGATGATCAAGCGTAGCAGAGATATCGCTTGATTGTTCGGCAGAAAAACAGAAGCCAAAGATAGACAGAGATGTCCGACGATCCATGGCTTGTCGTGAGCCAGTATTCCGCTGGCCGTTACACTTTCTACAGGCAGAGCATGGGAAGAGAAGGGGGAGAAGCCGCAGCTCATGCCATCGTCGAAAGCTGTTAAGTATTTCAATGTAGAGCACCAAACATTGTCCAGTGGCATACTGCCTGAAAACCTAGCTTTTTTGATATTCGCAAGCGAAAATAAGTACATGTATTATATAGAATAAACGACAGGAGGGAATATATTCGTGATTTCTTTCTGCAGATCTATAGGTTATGAATTAAACTGCACGAGTAAATTCCGGTAATCCCTTCTTGGAATATGTCGTTGTCAGAATACATGCAATGTAATTGGTGATCTACACCTTCTGACTAAATGCAATATCCTAAATAATTAGTACTTATTCGTTAGCCATATGAATGGACCTAGTTATTCACCCACCGAAGCCGCACCGACCCGTTGTTAACACCCTGTGGCATAAAGAATGGACCAAGAATTAAAAATGCAATTTTTTTTAACTCTTAGATTTTGCCAGAACCAACAACTTGTTCGCGCAAGATTAATAGCAGAATCCAGAAGTTTATAAAGTAAAAGATTCGCTAATTCTTTCCGTGTATTATTGGATATCAAATTGAACTGAGAAATAATTAACTCTATCAATCTTCTGACTTATGTACCAAATTACGCCGAGGGTTCCAAGTTATGAGTCATATGTTCCTTCTATGCATAACTCTTAGCAGACTGTTACACGTCGTTTTGTAGCCTTTGTGACTGAGCACAACTCAACACCGAATGCGGTTTTCGCGAAAAGTCGTTACGAAGCTGGATGGTACACCTTTTGCAGAAGCACAGCTCTTCATATGTTGCTCACTGTATTGTCAATGTATTGCATTTTGTTATACAACGCTGCCCATCAGTCGCGGAATGGGACGATGGACGCTGGAATGTGATGTATTACTTTCCTTGTTGATTCAAGAACTAAAGAAGATTAGTAGACGGCGAGTGTGTAATGTTCTTTAAAATTTGTCCGTAGATTTTTTGGATTTTTTGTGGCTAGGTTGTCCGCCTATTTTGGGGGTGCTGAACTCGAGATCCACTTGTTGGCCATTTTTCTAAAAGTGACGTTCCTTCACCCAGTGTGCGCATGGCAAGAAATATTTTCTTTTAAAACAACGTGTATTTCTCATTAAAGCTTCTAAAACAAGACTGTAAATGGGCAAATTATATCAATTTAACACGACTTTTTCGGATTGATGTAAAAATTCCCCGATCCATGCCGATGTACATCAGTTTTTTCCTCATATCAATGAACGGTTGCTATGGGGAAACGGCTGAATTTTGAGAAAGATTATGATATTCTCAGAAATTTATGTAAATACATGATGTAACTTAGAAAAAAATAATCATTTAAGGCTCATAGAGACGATTTTATCGCGTCGATTGTTTTGATAATTGTTAATAGCTCATGTCCAGCATCGTTCCTGGTTTGCCTGCATGGCAACAGACATGAGCAAGAAGCGTGCTTCTAACAGGAACAGTGCACTAGCACGGTTGCGTTGAAGAGGAATTTTAACAAGAATATTTGGGCAAAGTAAACATCACCAGCGTTAGTGCAGCTTTTTGACTTTCTGATCACGGGGAAGAGTAGGTTCCGAGTTTTCAAAAGACAGGTTATATCAGAATCGTTGAAGTTATCTAATGCTCAATAGTTACCGTCCCAATTTTTAACGCGTTCCGATGGAAACGCTGCTTAGCACTTTGGAGAAGAAAATGGTGATCTTTTCACGCAAAATCGTGAAAATCACAATGACGTGGGAAACGTATTTTTTTGTAAGATATTTGCATTTCAGGTGTTACAGACATGAACTATTGCAGTAATTTTTTTGATAAATTTGTTCAGGGTCATAGTTCATTCATTTCTGTTGCCGATACAGACAGCATCGATAGTAAACGTGTTTTTTAATTGGCAGAAAAGTGAATATTGGTCCGTCGAAAAAAAATCCGAGCACGCCGCTCAGCAAAACAGAATATGTAAAAAGCTTGTGCTTGGTCAGCCTTTCTGACTTTCTGATAAAGATGTACTGCTTTTGCAAGAGTCTGAATCCAATCAAAACTTAATTATCCATGACGATGGTTAGCCTCCCAATTTCGATGGTTGCGCATGGAAATGACCTAATTTTTGGAGAAAGATAATGATATGTAAGGAAAATCTCGAAAACATACACACATATTTTTTGCAAAAGTATTTTGGAAAACAGGTTAACAATAAATGACTACATCAGAGCCAATTTGTGATAATTTTTGTGTTCATGCGGGCCAGCACGTCCGCATTTCTTTTGCCAATAAACACAAGCATAAGAACTGTTTTTTATGGAAAAATGAGTATTTGCGGTCGGAAACAGTAAAATATAAATAGGGATCGTGATAAAACTTCAGCGAGTTATCAGTTTGAACTGACTTTCTGATCATATTTGGTACCTTTTAAAATGCTGATTACAATTAAACGCTTTATTACCCAGTAGTCAGTGGTTACGCCATAGAGTGCTGGTATAAATAATCCAACTCTATGTGGATTACGCTCACAATATGATGGTTGGCCATGGAAAGCGCCTAAATTTTGAGAAAATGCAAGCAAAAACAAATATGGTTATGCTACCCTCCAAAAATCTAGGAGGCTGGTTATCCGTCAGGGAAGTTTTGTCTTTTGCAATTTAACTTGAAAAAAAAGGCATCGCCGAATACCAACAAGCCGGTGAGTAGGGCAGACGAAGAAAAGAGCAGAGTTTTGTGCGCTGCATTTTTTTTTTAGCTCAGCCAGACAGTTTCAGATCAGAATAGGATAATAAAGAATTAAGGATAACACAGTAAAGATGTTTTAAGCTATTTAAAATATTGGCTTGGACAAATAGAGGTTAAAATTTATGCTTCATTTGGATTGAAATAATTATCGCATAATATAATTCCAGAGTGAGTTTTTGTTTGATTTCTAGTAAATATAAGTTAGTAGACGCCGATTTGAAATAAAATATATCCCAGACACATCATTAGCGTTTTTTGAAATTTTACCGCCAAAAAAAATGAGCAGTATTTGGTGCGCATGCAAAGGCTAAAATTCTCACAATTTCGAATGAAAATAAACAAGACATAGTCTTCAGATATAGTGAAGTAGAATCTTCATCAATATAAGCATTACAATGAAAAAATAAGTATAGATATTTAGCTATAATAAAAGTTGACTGTGTTTATTTTAGGGAATGCGACACTACAAGGCACACTAACAAGACGGGGAGGGTCGTGGAAAGGGATCCCCTACCCACGGATGAGAAAATTTGACGCATAGTTTTATTTAACTCCCAGAAATGTTTAGTTATAAGGATCGGGATTTTAAGACGCAAAGAATCGACATAATGTTAACATGACTGGCATTTGAAAAGTGGCTAGTTGTTTTTAGAACTGGTCTTATGATGAAAATAAAATATAAAGCAACTTGGTACACATAGAATTGGCGTGACTGCGAGCAATCGGGGAGGGTTTAGAAGGGGTTCCATCTGCCGAAGGTGAGGAAATTTGAATACATTTTTAACCTTCGAGAATATAGATTTTGGCCCAATGTTTAGACGAATGCATCATGCATTGATATTACGTTTTTTTTTTTTAGCTGCGTTGAAGAAAATTGCGAGGAAATTTTTTGATTACTCTTTTTTTTGGGCAACAAGTATTGCAACATCATTAAAACAGGCATGACATTTTAAGTTGAAGGGGGTCTTTGCGATATTGAAGTATTTGAGAAAATTAATCAAGTTATCATTGGACAAATAGTCAAATTGTTGAAAATGAAGTCCGAGGGATGTCATTATTTCTCGCTTTTCTTCTCCAAAGCGGACAAGATTATCAATGCAGGTCACGCCCATGGCAGCAGGGGCTTGGAAGTACACATTACTTTAATATTTTGTTTGGATCGTCGTATAGGTGGGGGTGTTTTGTTGTAACATTTGCATCGGGAACTTAGATCATATTTCCCCGGTGAAACAGTTTTGTATGTTTTGAAAGACTCATAAACAAAATGGCAATATTGTTTACTCTAAAGCGTCGGCAGAACAAAGCCACACCCAGCAAAGAAGTGAGGCTTATTTGGTCATAATAGAAAATTGGCGCTGCTCCGGGCCGAACCGGGGCGGCGAGTTTTTAGCCCATATACGGCCGGTCACGCGAGCGGTAGCCGCCCAGGGCTGCTGGTGTTTTGGTTCATGCGTGGTGTTCGCGGCGGTGCTGAAGTTTTAGCGCATTCAGTTAAATTCTGGCGGCGCCTGCTCGATTTTTCTCACCGCCGAAAACACGGCGCGGTGTCCGCGCGGGTCAGCCGGGCGCAGTCGCCGCCGCAAAACATGCCTGGTGGATCCGGCGGTGCACAGCTGGCGCTCGCATTCGCCTGGATAATGCGAGCCTATTCAAGGCAATCACCATGCGAACGATTTATGTTATAAAATGTTGACTTGTTGTTGTATTGTTGTTGTCGGAGTTTAACGAGCGGCATATCAAATCGATGAACGGATTATTCACACTGCGAAATAATCTTATATTTTCGAAGGTGCTGAATAAAAGATATAGATTCCTCTAGGTTCTAGGCTCGTTGCTATTTCGGTTTATTCCTCGCCGAGTTGGCAGGCCAATAATCGAATCTCGCTCTGACAGGCGGCGACGGCCGATTACCCCAGTTTGCGGACGCAATCACATGGGTATCGCCGCTCACTCGCTTTCGGAGCGGTCGGCCGCGTCCGGTCGCACAGCCCAGTCGCTGCCTGGGCAATAGGTCAGTCAATGTGGAGCGGTGAGTTTCAAGAATACGTCACAGCTTCTGGACGGGGCGCCTGCTCGATCGGGTCGGGTACCCGCGGCGGCGCCCAGCGCGCGGGGCACTTCTGTTGCATGTTTTGAGGAGGGCGGCGAGTATAAATCGAGCAGGGAAAGTAAGGCGCGACGCGATGCCAGTAAAACCAAGCGTTGCTGGCGGAGCTGCCAGCCCGGCGCGCGAGCAGAGCCATTTTCTCGCTTCATTTGCGACCACTATGTCAGGTCCTCGCTCAGGCGGTGCTTCAAAAGAGAGCAGCAGCTAGATGTTTGTTGCAGAGTTTTACTAGAGACGTCCCATGTATTTTTTTTTTACAGTTTTTTAATTAAATAAAAAATGCCTAAAAGCACTAGAGAAAAACCTAATGGATCTGGGAACAAGTGCTGTATTGTTAATGGCGCCCAGTGGGCGGCAAACCCCATAGAATATGGTTGCCAGTGAAAAACATTCCTGAGGAGCCTAGTCCGTCCACGCGCCAATAAGCATTTATAATCTGGGGCAGGGTCCGTACGATCACCGGCCGGGCGCTTAAGCCGATTTCTTAACAACTAGCGTCGGCGATGGCTGTCGGAGACACCCGGCCAAATCACGCGATGGACCGAGTGGGGAGACCGCCATATCGCTGATGAACCCGGGTGGGAGACGTCCGGAATCGTTAGTCGCCTATCGGTCGGTTACTGTGCCGGTCGCCGCGCGGATTTCGATTTTGGCACCAGTGTTGCGATTTTGCGCCAGTTTTGACTTAATTCGGATCGGGGGTGACGGAGATGCGACAGGGACGCCGCCTGAAGGCATGCGCTAGGGCTTTAGCAGGCGCCGCTCCACACGGCTCCAGACGAATCGCTGGGCGCGATGCCTAAATTCCAGCGGCGGGTAGCAGAGCAGGCTATAAATCGGCGCGGTTCGCTCGGTCTTTATGTTGTGACCGTGGCTAAGTCGCCGTCTATCTCCATAGACACTGGTTTCCATTTGATAAGCTTTAGATATATATTTGGACAGATTTTCACGAGATTTGGTATGAAGGTTATCTGTTACATTGAAATTAATGAATGTCAAGGGTCAAATAGTTCAACTAGGTGTCACTAGATAATGTAAATGCTGACTAGCTTTTTATACTAGTTTCGCATTTGAATAACTTAAGTATGTTTGACTGGGTTGCATGCATATTGTTAATAAGGTAGCATCATTGTATCAGTCAATACAGGTTCTTTTTTTTAATGCAAATGACAGGTCAAACGTTATAGGTGCCATAACTCATTCAATGTATGTTATAATGGCTAACTGGGTATTCAAAAGGTGTGGTTTCCATTTGGCCTTTCTTTATTTATTGTTAAAGCATATTTTAATGAAATTTTGTTTGAAGGTAAGATGGTATGCAAAAACAGCCCCATGTACATGATTTTGGATTATCATGTCAAATGTCAATGGCAATCGTCATAGCTCATTAAATGTGAAAATAGGTATATTACTTGTTCTGTTGTGATAGTTTTAGTAAATGTTAGACAGAGTTTGATCTTTGCGAGTTATGTAGGCGCGCAAAGGGCAAGTCTCAGCAGCTTCATTGTTTCTCTGCCATTTGCGCGAGGGCCAGCGAGGAAATGATACACTTTTGCTTATTTTAAAAAAATACTAATATCTATTAAAAATCAATTTCGCTAACTTGCTGTTCATATGGCACAGACAATGATGTGGCAATCAACATAACTATTAAGAACGTGAATACTGCATGTTGTCAGATTTGTACTGAAACAATTTCAAATTTAGCGTACGTTTACAAGATTTTTTTCCGTAGGAAATATAATTAGTGTTCTCACAAATTTTATTCAAGCATTTCCATGGGCAAACGCATCATGTTAGAAGGTAACTATGAGCCTATGGTATAATTAAGTTTCAGATTTTAAATCAGACTTTAAATGATACATCGGTGGGATCAGAAAGTAAGAAAGGCTGATAATTTTTTGTTTGCAAAACGTTTCCTTTCGTGTTTTGAATAATATTTACATTTGCCATCTCTAGGCCGGCTGAGGTGGATTGCTGACGCTTTCTACTTCGTCCCTTGGCTTTTGTTAATTTTTTTTCACCAGTATTTTTCGAAATCATTCCTAACGTGCTTAAATTGCTATGGTAACCAGAAATTATGCTGGCACTGAAGCATAATATATTGGTAACACTGATAATCATGTTGTAAAATAATGTCAAGTTTGCATTGAATTTTTCGCATGAAAATACATTATTTTCTCAAAAATTAGGCATTTCCTTGGCAACTGTCATATTGGGAGCGTAACCATGCGCCTTTGGATCAATTAAGGTTTTTGAATTGAATCGCGACTTTCAAAAGGGAATCAGAAAGTCAAAGCAAGCGCCGACTAAAATCAAATATTTTCAAATTTTGTTGTTTTTAGGGGGATTTTTTTCCCTACAAAATGAACATATTTATTAGAAATTGCTGATAGTCATTTTGCTAAGCTTGTCATTCAAACACTTTCATAGTACATGTACGTCATTTATAATTTTCGTCACGAGTTTAGGGGCGTTTCTATGGCAACCGTTTGGCGAGGTAACTCATGACTATGGATAATTAAAGTTTTAATTGTAATCAGATTTAAATAAATGAATTATTACTGAAGTTTTTTACATATTTGGTTTTTTTTTCCGACGAAATATTCATCTGGTTTTCATTAAAAAACAGTTTTCTTATGGTTGTTGCTATGGCACAGGAATGACGTGGCATGAAGCACAATTATCAAAAATTGCTGCTTAGTGCATTTTGTTAATCTGTTAATGCCTAAATACTGTCTTGAAAATATGTATGTTTTCATGATGTTTTTAAAATATCATTATTTTCCTCATTGGGTTTTCCATGGCAACCACTCATGTTTGGGGAGGTAAACCATGATTGAATTCAGACTTCAAAAGGTGATCGTAATGATTGAATCAGACTTTCAAAAGGTACATCGTAATCAGACAAGTAGAAATGCTGAAACTAGCAAGTTTCTACACATTTGCTTTTTGGGGGAATCGGGCGGATTTTTTTCGACGGAAATACGTCATTTTTCCATTCAAAAGCCAACAATTCTATCATGCTTGTTTTGCTATGGCAACAGAAATGATGTGCCTGAACAAATTTAATCAACAAATTGCTGAATAGTTATGTTGTTAACCTGAAATGCACAATACTTGACAAAAAATACACTACGGCTCATATGTTTTCAGACGATTTTGCGTGAAAAGATATCATCATTTTCTCCCAAATCTAGGCAATGCGTTTCCATGGCAACCGTCAAAAATTTGGGAGCTAACATATGACTGGATTGAATAATTGAAGAATTCCTGATTAATTCTGTCTTTAGAAACGTCAACCTTACATTGTAATCAGAAAGTTCAAAAAGCTGACTAAGGCTAGTGTGTTTCTTTCCCACTCCATTCTTGTTTTAAATCGCCTGCTCAAGCGAGCGTTGCTAGTATTTTTCGCTTTTAGAAGGCAGTTCTTTGTCATCGTTGTTGGCTAGTGGCAACAGGACAACAGGAACGATGTGACATGAAGCTAATAAAATTATTTTAAAAAAATGCGGATATTCGTGTTATGAGCCTTAAATGATTATTTTTTTTTTCTAAATTTACATCATATTTTCATAATTTTTCCTGAGAATATCATTATTTTTCTCAAAATTCAGCCGTTTCCATAGCAACCGTCATTGTTATGAGGTAACTATGACATCGGATGATGGGAATTTTTACATCAATCGAAGAAATGTGTTTAAATTTATATATTTTGCCATTTACATCTTGTTTTTATGAAGTTTAATGAGAAATACACGTTGTTTTAAAGAAAATATTTCGTTGCCATGGCAACGGGTGAAGACGTCATTTAGAAAAATGGCAACAAGTGGATTCGTGTTCAGCACCCCCAAAAATAGGGGAAATAGCACAAAAAATCAAAATCTACAG
>JZLH01S0015159.1:59408-74228 GCA_001188425.1 Eucidaris tribuloides
TTGTGTTTTGTGTTATGCTGCATCTTATATGTGTGGTTAGTTACTTTTAATTTGGTTAGTCTTTCATAGGGACTTTTGTATACTGTCTGTGGCTGCTTATTTTTAGTTTGTTATTTAAATGCACTGCTCTCTTTGTTAATTCTGATGCTTTATAATTTATTTATTTGACTGTCTTTCTAAATTTATCAATGTTTCTATGATAATGATTTATTACGCTGAGAAAATAAAATGAATTTAATTGAGTTGCATTACATGTCTACATCTATATGCAAATTTACATCTCACCACCTACATGTACACAGCATACTGCTTATAGTACTTAGTTATCAACAAGTGCTGCTGTTATCAAAATACAGACAGGCATTGCAGAGCTACATATCATTGACGAGATTACCAGTTGTTATAAAATATGATTTGCAGGGCTTTTTAGCAGTGTGAGTGTGTGTATGTGTGACTCTGTGTTTGTAACTGCCAGTCGAAGTTATATGAGAAGCAATTGAGAGGCAGCGAGAATTGGCTGGGATCAGGGGGTCAGAATATAGACCCTCTACTAGAATCAATGATATTATAATGTGTGCATGCCATCCAATATAGGTAGGGACTTGCTTGATCAGCTCAGCAAAGGTAGGCAGATATTTATGTCAACTCTGTGCAGAGTTCATGCTGAGAGTCTGCAGTAGTCTCGTCTGTCTTTTGACTTTACAAACTCAGGGAGGAAAAAAAATGAATTAAAAATAAATTTTTGGGGAAAAAAACCTTTGTAATCAGGTAACCCACTGGGACCAAAACATCAAAAATTGACAAGGAAGATTAATTTATATTTAAGGAAATATCTTAATTTAGTTAGCAAAGAACAAAGTACTTACGTCTATTCTTTATTTGTGTTTTATCACAGATTTTACTTATCTACTTTCTCAAAATTGAATCTTTTTTTTTCAGAAATGTCAAAATGTTTTTATTCATTGCAAGCACACACAATTGGACATCATCATTGTTAAAATGTAGGTGTAGGCGTATAGATAAACATAACTTTTAATGTAAACAAGATTTATATTCATTGCGTGTGTACGTATTTATCATTCAAAATATTTTGAACTGACACACGAGGTGATAATGATTTTTGATAATTAAGACAAGTTTTTGTTTAATATTTAACAGAAAATTATTATCCTTACTTCCCTTGCACATACAGGATGCCTGAAGTGTAATTTTGTGTCTTCATAATAAGTAGTACCATGTTTTTGGTATAACAACAATTTTATTAGAGTGTATTATTTTTTTAAATAGAGTGTGACTTAATTGAGTTTAATTTCAAATTGATGAGTCTAAAAGTTTCATTGACAATTCTATTGTGAGTTCCATGAAATTCCTGTAAAGATAAATGTACATGTACTGAAGGCCCTAAATGTAGAAAAGTTGTAATACCCAAGTGATGAGTCATAACTAAGTATAAAGTACATGAAAAGAGTAGACAGACTTTCAGTAAGATTCTCCAAATTTATCAAGGCAATATGTACATGTACAAGGTATGATTGTTCCACCAAGGAGGTACTACGCGAGCCTAGTACCTCCTTGGTTCCACACATGCCACATTTGTTAGCATTGCTTATAATGTTTTAAATAGGCAAAATTCATGTGAAATAACTGAATACCAATGGTATAGATAGTGGTACATGTATGTGATTTGGTATTGCTATAACCTTCAGGGATAATCTAAATAGTTCCTGTATAAAGTCAGATTGCTTGAGTTCAAAACAAAGGGATTAGCATTGATGACCACTGCAGCCAGCAGGAGCTGTTTTGATTGACCACTGCCCCACACACGTGATGATCTCTCGTCTGGATTTGACCAAAACCCCTTTTACATTCATGGCCTATGTTGGCTACTTCCTTAGATCCTAAAATGAGTGCAGATTATAAGTTACAACCAGTACAAGTTACAACTGGTACTATGAAATTTTCACTATTTTTATGCCTCCGCCCCGTAAGGGAGCCGGAGGCATTATGTTTTCGGGTTGTCCGTCCGTACGTCCCGTGCGTCCACACTTTCTTGTGAACAAGATTACTGAAGTACCGCTGGAGGGATTTTGATGCTACTTGGACCCAGGGTAGACCACTAGGCAAGGATGAATTGATTAGATTTTGGGACAAATCCATCAAGGGTCAAAGGTCAATGAACTTTGTCCCAAAATGCTATTTTCTGCCTATAAGTTCAGTAAAGAGTGCTCAGTGTTGATGTAATTTGGCGGTTAGGTTCAAAACCAAAAGACAAATATTTTGGTAGAGTCACAGGAGTCAATGGTCAGGGTCAAGGGTCAAAGGTCAATGAACTTTGTGTCAAACCTATAACTTCAGTTAGGAGTGCTAACTGTTGATATAATTAGGTTTTTGTTAGCTCCTACATAGTGGGCGCACTGGGCGGAGGCATACCCATCGACTGTGCGCAGTCAAACTTTTCTAGTTTTGTTTAGATTTATATCTACATGTACACTGTAGTCTCACTAGATTGGACTTGGTATGTATTCTGAAACTCAATTTGACAAATGGAATGAGCAGTGGTCTCACTCTCCACACTAACAGACTAACTTATTTTTTTTTTTTACTGGCCCGGAGATACATGTAGGCCTAAGTAAAGAAAAACAGTAAAACAAGATTTGTGAGCGTAATACAATTCATGCATGTTGCACCAGCAATATCAAAGCACAAACAAAGCTATTGCGATCACTTGTGATGTTTCTCAAATTCTGAGTGATTGTCTTTCTGTGTCTCTTTTTCTCCGATATATCAATGTCTTTTATTTTTAATTGGGTCCAAATTGTTGAACGGAGCAAACCTACTCCTGCTGTGTGTGAAAGGGGTGCAGTGACTGCTGGGCATCAGAGTGGCCAGGCATACATTATGTAATAAATTCACCCAGCTGTCCCTATCAATCATCTGACAGTGTGATTTCATTTCTTTTATTTTTATAGTATCATTAGGTTTCAACTTTTTAAGTAGTGCATAGAATCTGTGCTGTGTTTCAGGTGTATTGTGCAGGCATAGTTGTATGTGTGTGTGTGTGTGTGTGTGTGTGTGTGTTTGTGTGTGTGTGTGTGTTGNGTTTTTCATGGAAATGACACTCAAGGTGTGTGTAGTTTTTTATGGGGGCAATGGAATAAAGACATTATGAGGGTACACTTTACAACAGGTCACATTTTGTTTTTCCACAAAGAGCATCAGGCCCGTAATGGGGGGGGGGGGGTTGGGGGGTTCGACCCTTAGGCACACCAAACTGCTTTTGCCCATATTTGATCCAAAATTTGAGATTCATGCATTAAAGTTTTTGAAATATGAAATGATAGATCATTTGAAATCGGCTATTGGTGTAGTTGTAGTTTGTAACAGTAGTCTAGGTTTCATACACGGATATAGCTTTCACACACTACATTGTAATTTTGAATTTGGTACAGTCCAATCATAGCAAAGATTGCTTGACATTTCTACAATTGTGCTGTTGTGAGTTCTTGACCTTGTAAGCTTTGATCAACAAGTATTCAGTTTACACCAGATAATACACAAATCAGGTCGAGCAGTCAGACTAGTTTAATGGCTGTGTAAATTTCAAATTCAGTGTTGTTTACTAACTATTGCATTCTGCTTGAATTTTATCAGTGCTTATTTTCATAAAACCTGTCATTTCAGCCACAAGGCTTTGTGAAAGGACGGGTGAACATTTATGCGAATAATTACACTTAGTTAATAAGTTCATTTGGGATGGGAGGTCTCAAAATTCCCATACATGAAAGTTAGTACATTTACACTGTACACCAATCATTTAACATCATCTGCAATGTTTTGTAATTTGTCTTGAAATCTCTTTTTAATCTGCATGTAGGGAATGCAATGTGAAGAAATAAATCTTAATTGTATCAATCTGCCATCTCTGACTGTCAGATCAGATGACTGCAATATGATAATGTCATGTTGGCTTGAGTGCACCTATTAGAAAAAGACTTTCATTTCAGGGAGAGGTATGACCAATAAATACCATTGCTTGGACCCCCTGGAGCAAGAAACTGGCTCTTTTGCATTTCAAAGCATGTAGGAATCTTCTACACTAGTTAGTTCATTCAGCCCCAGGAACAATTGAAACCAATCCAGAATGCATGCTACTGTTGAGGTGTGACAAATGGCTGTGTTCACACATGTATGCTGTACTCTGTATTAAAGCATTTGTGTGAATGTAGCCAAGAGTACAAAAGAGAATATGAGTGTAGGCTTGGTTCCAGACCATGCAACTTTTTCTACCCCCAGAGTACTGGTCTGCTCACTCTCCGACTTTTTCTACCTCCAGAGTGAGTACACTCACTCTGCCCATGCTTTGGGACCTCACCACACTAGTTTTAGTTCAAGGCAGTTAATTGATGATATTAATTTCTATAGGAAGCCAGACTACTGTCAGTCATGGTATTGGTCCATGATTTAAACCATGGACCCTACTGGTCAATGATTTAACCATGTGTAGACAATATGCTGCCCTCCAGAAGCTGAATTGTGAAGATTGTCAAGCAGTTTCGTTAGACCCAATCCATATTGACATTGATATTGATGTAATTATCCAATTGGAAATTTGATTTTCACTGGTTTTCAAAGATACAGTACAAACGAAATATCATTTCAGAAACTTGACATTAAAGACATGACATATAAACAAACGATAAGAAGGAAGAAATTAATTATCTCATTATTATGTAGTAATAACAGTTTACACATTGCCACTATATAAATTTCATTTTCATAGTGATAAATCAGTATTATTTAGGCCTATTTCATTTTCCCCCTGCTTGATAGCATTATTTTACAAATCAATTTATTTGAACGGAGATTTTTGAATGGTACATGTACATGGTGATTAGACTGGCATGGAATTCCCTCTTTCTACATTTTGGTCATGGACCTTCGTACTTGGGAATTAATTAGAATTGATAAGAATAGATTAGAAGAGTGAAGGGATGTAATCTGTATAAAAGAAAGTGAGATTGATTCAAGTATTCTGGAATTTAGATGCAGGTACAATTAGGTACTTAGCAGTACAATGATTTATAATTTGTTTCTGCCACTCTGCAAGCTGTCAAATTGACTTAATTAAAGTAGAATTAGTTGAGATCTGAACTTTTATGAGTTATGCACCTTTGAACAAAGTCATACGCTTCTATTCACCTACATTTATTACACAGATTTCAAATTGTACTTAACAAAGAGCAAGTAGGTGGGCAGTGCGTCAAAGAATACCAACAAAGAAAAGATGAAAATAGATATACTGGGTAATACAAAAAAATTAGAAAAAATAGGTAATAAAGACTGTTATTAATGATAAGAAGTAGGGGTAGAATTGATTATTATCTTTGGTATGTGGTTTTGGTTGATCAGACAAATTGGTCATCAATCTTTTACAAAGTATGGTATTGTCATGCCTGACATCAGAAAACAACATTAACGCTACTGAAAATTATAATGACCTACATGTATTACTGTATACGCTGAATATTTCGCGGTGGTTTTATTTTCGCGAATTTCGCGACTTACTGAACGCGAATATTTTCACTTCCTGACACTTCTGTACAAAGTGAATGCAAATACAATAAAATCGCGAAAATATACTCTCGCAAATTCCCTGGCTTGACGCAAAATCGCGAAAATATATGGACGCGAAATATATGGCGTATACAGTAGATTATCAGAGAGTACAGGTACACTGTCTATGTTTCCTTTGGCAAAAATGTGCCCCACCACCCCACATACAATGCTGGACCTAATGTCTTCATCTTAAAGGAAGATGTAGCCAGCAACTAACAGGCATAAGTTAAGAAAGATTTTGGGTTTTTGCCAACCAATCAGATCGCATGTGTGCTGGCCTTGAGCTGACCCTATGTGCCTGATGCATTCCGCCCGACATGTGCTGATCAGGCCGTAGTAATGTATGCACTTTTTGAATCAATCATGAGCTCCTCCCCTTGTAGCTGTTTCGGTGAAGTTTCTTCTAAGGAAAATTTAGCAAAGACTTACCAGTAATATTAACAGAAATTTACTAATTGACAGGACCTTGCTGAGGGTAAGTGTCACACTTAAAAGCTGGTTATAACCCCTAATTTAGGCTGTCTTTATTACCATATACCATAATTGTCACAATACTCACAATGTCATATTTTTTCTTAACTTATTCCTGTTAGTTTCCGGCTACATCTTCCTTTAAGGGTCAGGGGAGTCCTCTTTATTTTAAATTTTCTTAAAAGCTGGTTATAATTTTAAAGAATGAAATTTTGTAGAATTTTTTTTAATATGCAGTCTAAATGCTGGTTTGTGCTACTTTGTGTAGCTTCGGTTAAAGTTATCACTGACAAGATACATGCACTTCTCAAAGTTTTACACAGGAAATTTTAAATATCTGATATGTGAATTAGTTTCACTTTTGTTTTATCAGCATCTGGCCAAAAAGCTTTTCTCTTTGTGGGAAATAATCAAAATACATGTACTCCTTGTGGAAGTTTCCTCCATAAGCATTAGAATCAACCTATTTACTGTATACATTCCTTGGAACCATTCCAAAACCCTGCATGAATCTGGATGTTAAACAAGTATTATGTTCACATGACATGTTCTGCCTCTATGCCATGACCTATAAAGTCTAAAGTACAAGTATAGTATTGGTCGATTAGACAAAAATTTTTGTGTTAATCTTTCACAAAGTATTCTATGGTTAGCCCAGAGTCCAAACGTTAGAAAACAATATCAAACCTACTGAAAATTATTTGTAGTGACAAATTGTGATGTTTAAATTAAAGGAGAGCATCTAGCGGTAATGTGTGTGTGTGTGTGTGTGTGTGTGGGTGGGGGGGGGGGCCCTAACATTTTACATTTTCAGTAATTTCTAAAAAATGAAACAGTTTGAGAGCGAGCAATTTTCAGGGCATTTAGAGATCATACATGTATATCTAAAAAACATAATTGCAAAGAAGTTCACTTTTTACCATTTACCAAAACTATACCTTGGCTTTAAGAGGAAATAAGCAGCACTGGCAAGGGTCAAGCTTAATCTCAAGCTTATTGATAACTTTGTTCACACTGCCACTAACTTTGATGGGTTTGGGGGGGGGGGGAATCCATAATCGAGCTATTCATGACTTTATCCACCAAAAATATTGTGGTTAAGAAATGTCAATCAACTTAAAGTTAGTTCATAAACAGGGTGTTCATACTGGATTTAACTTCAGGTTCAACTCCCTTAGGCTCAAAGTTAGCTACATGGTGTAACTACAAGTTAATATCATGCATAAGTATGCTCAGTGTGAACCTGTCCTGGTGAAGAATCTATTCCATAGTTTGGCCAAGGTCAGGAAGGAAGTGATTTGGTCTGACTGAGCAAATTGCGCTGTTTTAATCGCCATCCCCCCTCAGTCCCCTCTCTCTTTGGCTGGTCTCTTTCTGCTCCTAATCCTCCCTTCATTGGAGAAATCCCTCAGTCCAGTGATGAACTGGATCAACAGCGCAAGGTGCTAAACCAAATCTGACAGGTTCGTCTTGTCACTCTTGTGTCAGAAAGGTGTGTATGTGTAACCAAGGTGTAAGACAAGCCATCTAGTGTCTGTGAAGTGTAGGCTTATATTCATGTATTAGAATAATAAAGAATAAATAAATAAATAAATAAATAAATAAATAAATGAATAAACAAATAAATAAATAAATAAATAAATAAATAAATAAATAAATAAATAAATAAATAAATAAATAAATGAATAAACAAATAAATAAATAAATAAATAAATAAATAAATAAATAAATAAATAAATAAATGAATAAACAAATAAATAAATAAATAAATAAATAAATAAATAAATAAATAAATAAATAAATGAATAAACAAACAAATAAATAAATAAATAAATAAATAAATAAATAAATAAATAAATAAACAAATAAATAAATAAATAAATAAATAAATAAATAAATAAATAAATAAATAAATAAATAAATAAATAAATAAATTCAAAAATAAAGAAAAGAAAGAAAGAAAGAAATAGATGGTATTAAACAAACAAATAAAAACTAAATAATACTTCAAAGAAAAATTGCAAGATTGGTAGTAGTCTCCAATTGTCACCTGTCACCACGATCAGATGATACCCTGATTAAGTCATCCAACTTATGAAACATGAAAATAGAATTGAAAATAATTTAGGTGAAAAAACATACTCAAACTTTTGCAACATTTGAAGGTCATTAAAGTTTTGATTTTTGAGGACACTTCACTTTCATACTTTATATCATAAGTACAATATTTGCCACTTTCCTTATGTTTGGATTGTGTGACTTTATCAGGGTATCGTGGTGATGGGTCACAATTTCGGACACAGTGCTCCCAGAATCAAGTACAGTATTCCTTAAAGGCAGTGGATCTCATTTGCAAACATCCCCGCAGACCAGGAAAAGATAACCCATGCCCTTATGCTATTTAAGAAGGGCATGTCTGTGAAATCTGGGGGTCAGTAATTACCTAGAATTTGAAAAAATGCAAAAGAAAAGCAATAGCTGTTTAGTGTACGTTCTATGGTAGGAATTCTTCTCTCGCAAGAAAAAAATTCAAATCATAGTCTAATGGTCACTATAATTCCACTAAAACTGAGTTTCTAGCTCCTATATTTTGCTAAAGGTTCCCAGATGGCATTTTCTTCTAAATGCCATTGTATTTACATAATGTTAATTCTTAGGCATGCAAATGAGATCCACTGCCTTTAAATATTCCTTAGTGTGAAAATTTTCTGCCTCGAGTCCCTGCCTTTTATTTCCTCCACACAGTTTCTGCTTCCACAATTCCACCTCCCTTTTCCTAATATTTCTGGCTCTTCATATGCATATGGCATAATATTTTAATGTGTAAAACAAGCATGCGTACAATACGTGTAGTTTGTAGCTACCTTAGCTTTGTCTGCACTGGTAAGCCCTAGTGGTAATCCACATTTTATTATGTGCCTCAGTGAATCAGAGGCACAGCATTTGTTAATAATAAAGAGGTATTTTTATGACTAAACTTGGTTTTTCCTCTGGTTCAATTAAAATCTTGTCACTCCATTCAGGTGCATCGCTGTGATGATTCATGGCATTTTGGAAAGAAAGTCAAAAAGAAACATTTTTGCAGCTGGCCTTGGCTTTTGTGGGGACTTCGTGAGTTAGTCTCATTTCATAACCCTCAACTTTTAAATTGTACTCTCAATAACAAAATTAAAGGCAGTGGATCTCTTTCGCATGCCTAAAAATTAACATTGTGTAAATACAATGGCATTTAGAAGAAAATGCCATCTGGGAACCTTTAGCAAAATATAGGACCTGGAAACTCAGTTTTAGTAAAATTATAGTGACCGTTAGACTCTGATTTGAATTTTTTTCTCGTGAGAAAAAAAATTCCTGCCATAGAACATACACTGAACAACTATTGTTTTCTTTCGCATTTTTCAAATTCTAGGAAATAACTGACCCCCAAATTTCACAGACATGCTTTTCATCAGTAGCCTAAGGGCATGGGTTATCTTTTCCTGGTCTGTGGGGATGTTTGCAAATGAGATCCACTGCCTTTAAATGAATTATGGTTTGAGTCTGATAAAATTTTCAGAACCTTCTGCAGTGTGTCTTCTCCAGATACATTTTCATATACATGTTTGTAATATAACCACTCTTAGCACTGAATATCTTCAAGGAATGGAAAAAGAAAATTCAATAATTAGAATTGTTTAGTTTTCAAAGTTTAAAAACTTTCAAAAACAACACTTGCACTTGTTTAAAACTTTTTTTCATGATATGTCCCATTCAATTTAGTCAGGTGTGAAGGAGAAGGTGGTTTGGAAATTGGAATTTTAAAATATAGTTTCTTTCAAAATTAGAAACCATCAAAACTTGGCCTCTGTATAGGTAATGTCAATTACATTAAATGGAAATTAATTCAGATCAAAATACAATTCTGCCAGGATACTTGATAATTGTGGAGCACATTTTCATTTCTATCATAATGATAAAACAAAATAAGAAATATCTATTACACTTCTCTGTTATTATTATTGAACTATGTCTGATTAGTTCAAGTGTAATTTCTGCGTGAGTGCTTTCTCAGAGATGATGTTAATTTTCCAGTCATTGTTGAATGCTTGTTTGCTTTGATTTATTTGTTTCATGAGTAATTCTTTTTGTAGTTTGATCGAGATGTTGCTATTTTCTTTCAAAATAACTTGAATCATTAATACCATATAGTAGGGTCCATGTTAATACCTTTTGAAAAAGTTGGTTGACTTTGCTCATTTTATTGGTGGGTTTTTGGAAGTTGGCCAACACTTATGATACATGTAAATACATTAGTTGTATGTATCTCTGCACACTTAATTGCCAATGTCATTAGAACAAGTACTTTAAGTACACCCCACAGTCTCACTTTGTCAGGCTTCTCAAACTGAAACACTTATACACACTTTGCAGAATTTGTTAAGAATTTGTTTGCAGAATTGTTTTGGTACACCCTGTTGTCAAAAAACCTGTTACTCATGTGTGAAGTACTAACGCATCGTGGTGGAAGTGTCATATTACACTCAGTACGGAGTCAGTGTCACCCTGGTCTAATTAATACGGAAGTTTTGCATTCACGCTTTTTTTGAAAGTTGGGTTGTTGCATATTTATGGTTTTTAGAAACATCAATAAATACCAGTTTTAGGAAATCTTTATGTTAAAACCAATCGCTCTGGATAATTTTTGCTTAAGTATTTTTCAGAAAATTAGTATTATTTTTTTTTTAATAGACTGTAATGTATGCAGTGGTCTAGAACAGGACTACGAAGGGACTTGTTTAAGCCAGTTACACATTACATTAATGGTAAATGACATGATTGGGGGTAGTCCTCAACTTGGGCTGAAACTACTCTAGAATCAAGTAAACTATGTGCAGGATTTTCCTGTGAAAATCTTGTAGTCAAACATTAACTCATTCTAAAATAACTAATGTCAAAATCCCTCGTGGCAGGCAAACCTGTGTGGCTCTCTATGTGTCTTATTTTTATCGTGCCCCGATAAAATTGAAATATGAGTATGTTCATGCTTGATTCTCCTTAAGTAAACTAATTAGAGACAATCCTTCCAGCTGGGAGGCCCACTCCAGCTGGTATGTAGTTGGTATATATTTCAACCCATTTGGTTCTTGAGGCATTTTCAGGTGTTCCCAATCACGTCACTAACCTTTAATTTGCAGCAGTTTGATTTAGCTTGTCTTTTTCAAAGCCCATGCACGGTTTTGGTTGATCACACTAATTTTTTTATCAATCTTTCACAAAGTATGATATTTGCGTGCCAGACATCACAAAAAATAAAACCTACTAAAAATTATTTACACTAACATTTTGTGATTTTTGAAATTATCATGGAGTAGATATCACTCTGTAGGCCTACATTTCCTAAAGCCATAAAAAAGAGAAGAAATTGCCCCCTGACTTTTCTGTATTTGATCAATTTTTCAAAAAAAGAGAGCATTTTAGAGTGTATGATTTTCAATGCTTGATTATGTGGTATAGGTCTGTCTAAAACACAACTGGAAAAAAACCCCTAATTTTCACCATTTATCAAAAACTATGCATTGCCTTGAAATAATAAATTCTGCTATGATACAAAGCAGCTTTTGCATTACAGGCTACTCAAAGCAGAAATTGCTCCCTTTTTATTACCAATTTGCAACCAGGAGAAAAATAATGTTAGTTTAATTGTGCAATCCTTTTCCAATCAAAGCTCTGAAGAATTTCAGATTGAGTGAGATCTCTACATTCAATAGCTTCTGGTCAGAGTCCAGATTACTCATAAACTCTGATCCCATGATAATGTAACTTTTATGTAAACAAGCCAAGAGATATATTGGGATAGATTAATGATTGTTTAATTAGTTAAACATCATTTCTGCCAGGATATAAAACTTGCAAGTCCTTGAAAGTAACAAAATTAGCATTGCAAAGTCTGTTTATCTCTATTTTGTTTCAGAAGCAGAATGTGATCAAATGATATTTTGTTTTGTTTTGGTGTTAGTACTTTCTTTTTATCATGTGCTTCCTTGACCTACATGTATGCTGGAAACAGGGTAGGAATTAATTTTTATTTTTCAAGGGCGATTTTTGAATTTTGGGGGGCTATTTTTCTACCACTGGGGCTACTTTTTCGTTGCACATCAGAATTTGAAGAATGCAATGAAATGTTGCCGATGTGATGTGTAACCGGTACTTCATCCATAAAAGTAACCATTTAATTCAGTTTTGTTTCAATGCCATAATGAAAAAAAAATGCGAAATTTTCCATAGCAAATCTGAGGGCGATTCTGAAGGAAATGGTCGTACCAAAGAATTGGGTTTTGGGGATTTTAGGGGGCGATTTGGGCTTTGCCAAGGGCTAAATCGCCCATCGACCTGGGTTATTTCCTAAGTTGGCTGGAAATATCTGACACAGTGTTCATGCAGTTAGAATCAACCATCATTTCATATTTGGTTTCTATATTCTTTGTGATATAATCTAAATAGACTTGAATTTTTCTTTGCATTGTGTCCCACCAGGTTGCACTGATCTTAATTGTGCTCCAGTTGTATCGTTATCAATATGTTTTTCTATGTGTGGATAATGTGAATTTCAAGTGTTAAAGGCACTGTAAACAGTGTTTCCATTAAAAAATCTGATGCTGCAATGACCCCATGCACCAGTGTCTCTGATCATGGTCTAAAAAATGAAGCCTGAAAAAATTGCAAGTTAAAAACGATCATGTAAGTGCTTTAAAAGTAAAAATCAATGAGAACCATCTCCAGCTTTCCCACCATAACTGCTGTGTCTGGCAGAATTTCCTATCGCCGATAGGAAAAAGTGCCAATATTGAATCTGCACATATTGGACTTAGTGACAGCATAACTGTCAAACTTTGTGTTCTAAGGTGTTACTTTTCCATTCAACACTATCCAGATATGTCAGAAAAGCCAAGGTTTGACAATGTTTTAGAGAATAAGCCCACACTGTTATATATGTCTTAAGGCTTGTTCCTTGTTAGGAACTGTTGTTTGCATTTTTGATTCCTTGTAAGTCAAATATTTTATTCATCTGAAATTTTATCTCGGCCTCCCACAAATGTTATTTCATTGTGACAGCACTAATTCACATATATTTCAGATCTTGCCGGCTCCGTGTTTGTGTCGTTTACTAGCAGGAAGTGAAAGGAAAAACCACAGATATTATCCTGGTTATTGCGAGCAATTACTGAAACTTCCTTAAAAATCACTTGCCGAGTTGATGCAAAGAATTGTTATTTTGCAAATGTAGTTTCACTATATTTATTATTATTATTATTATTATTATTATTTTTATTGTTATTATTATTGTTATTATTATTATTATTGTTATTGTTATTATTAATATTATTATTATTATTTTATTTTTTGTGGGGGGGCAGGGTAAATATGTTGAAATTTCATTACAATGTGTAGGCAAGAAAGATGACTGTTTCTGACTTTCTCGTCCTGGTAGGCGAAAACAAAAGTATTTTACCTTAAAAAGAGATAAAACTATTTTTTGTGATCTCCTCTTTGTCCTTTACTGATAACTTCCTGTTGTCATTATGTTCTGATTAACATAAACTTACATCTCAAGGTTAAATTAAATTCTTAGTCATATACAAAGGTGTCTGTGTATGTGTGAGTGTGTGTGTACATGTGTATATTTTTATATATGTGTGTATGAGTGCATGTGTATGTGTATGTGAATGTGCATGTGCATGTGTATGTGTGTGTTTGTGTGTATGTGTGTGTGTGTGTGTGTGTGTGTGTTTGTGAGTGTGTGTGGTGACCCTTGTACACACACTTTGTTTCCTGTTGAATTACTGATTGTATAATATACCAGCAACTTTGACTGATTCATGTACTTACATACGTTTTGCGAGATTTGTAATTATGTTAATCCAAGAGCATGATTATGTGACACTGCTAATAGGGACTCAAATCAGATTTTGAAAAGATTGTCAGATTAACTAGTATTTCATTCAAGCTTATAAATAGTAATGTTTGTGAGAGGGACAGCAAATGTAGGAAAGTTTCGGGATAAGGCAATAGAGGGACACAGACACACATATAAATATACAAACACATAAATGCAAACAAACATAAATGCCAACGCATGGATGAACATTTATCCAGTGTTAATGAACTCTGACCATTGATCCATTTTGCAAATGTTTATATTGAGTCAACTGGGAATAATCTTATGAATAATCGTCCATGTCCTATTTACTGGTGGTACTATCAGGACATATCCTCAATTTAATAGTTTTTTCTAAGAATTTTGAATGTTGACAACTCATTGTTAGCAGTCATGCTGGCCAATGACCAAGATATCTCTACAAAGCAATTCAGGGCAAACTGATTCTTATCCCTTTGTTGATAAAAAATGTACATGAGTTCATGGACATTTTATTGATTGAGATTTCATACGAGTAGAATATGAAGACAGAATTTGCCGGGGGGGGGGGTTTGCAAATAAAAAAAAGTTTGTTTTCCTGCGATGATCCCTCCTTTGGACTTGACATTTTAGTTTCGAGACACCATTTGCATCTGATAATCGTAAAAAAAATCTTCAACTCTCTAAACTGTTAAAAATGTGAAGGGATAAAATGCGTCCGTGCGTCCAACCTAATTCTATATGAACAGTGTTCCTCTAGACTGAAGTTATAGCGTTGGCACAAAGTTTCATTGACCTTTGACTTGACCAGATTTTTGACCTGTGACTCTACAAATAAA
>JZLH01S0015159.1:80163-93904 GCA_001188425.1 Eucidaris tribuloides
GGGGTGGTTTGCAGGTGGCTATACATTTCGGTACATGGATTATGTGCTCACATAGCGTTGAATTACAAGTGATATAAGCTAAGGCCTCCATATTTTTCGCCGCGATACAGGAAAACGGAGAAAATCCGCGGAAATGGCAAGTGTAACGCGGGAAAATGCGAAATCTATGAAATGCTGAAGCATAACCTTAAGACTCGGGGTAGTAAATTACCAAATAAAGAAATATTAAAATGTATGAAATAATTCTTCAACTAAATAATACCATTACCAAGCATAAGAGAGCAACTGAAATGACGCCTAGCAAACCCCATCTGTAAGCCCCTCTGCGGCCATCTTTGTCACTCACATTGACTACGGCAGCTCCATTTCACTGATTCTGAGTTGCAGTCATGCAAGTATTTGGGAATAATGGTGTTTATATAAGTGATTTTGAGGTAACGCGGAAAATCGCGGAAAAGTGAAACATTGAAAAGAACGGAATTGATTGCTTTGTTAACAGAAAAATGGAGGCCTTAATTTAAAGCACCAAGCTTTCAGTTTGCGGGATTTTTTGTTATTTGAAAGCTTTATGCCGCCATAATCATAACCCTGCCAATAATAGATTCTGAATGTCTGTTAGTTTTTTTTTAATTATTTAATGAAAAATCTCGTGTGAACACCCCAAATGTTACATTATAGCATCTATTAACGGGCTTAAAAGAGGATTTAAGGTTACATGTTGTTAGTACCTCATCTGAAAGAGCCCAGACTCGGGGCTCTCAGATGAGATGTAGCACTCGATAGTAACTTTTTTTTTGTCTTTGATTCTTTTTTAAAGTTAATTATGAAAAGATGTCGGGGGCTGGGGGGGACCCCCGACATTTTGACCATATTTACATTACAGCATCCAAAGCGGTTACCAAATTTATCATGTAATACGCCTCTGCTGAAAGAGCTGCCGGTCTGCTCTTTCAGATGGGTAGTAACACATGTAACCTTAAAGCTTTGTTCAAAGCCTTTAGATGCTATAATGTAAATTTTGGGAGTGTCCCATGAGATTTTTTATTAATTAATTAAAAAAAAACTAAGGACAATTCAGTAATCTATTATTGCAGGGTTCATGACTTGGGGCATCAAAGCCTTTCAAATTAACTAAAAATCCCCAAAACTAAATTGGGCTTAAAGAAGCCCATTCATACAATTAGCCCCTTGATGGCAAACAAAATCAAGAAAGATTGCAAATACATGTAATTATTGAAATTTCATAAAGGAAGAAATAATGAGGAAATACTCGTAGTGGAGTGGAAACGCTTCATTGCGTCAAATGCTGATTGTCTTTGTCTGCATAAAATGTATGACTCATGAGTACTACATTGGCAAGAAAAGAAAGAAAAAGAAATAGAAAAAATGAAACTTTTGAAATTAGCAATCAATCCATAGATCTGGACTGAATAAAAAACCCTTTTGTACTGCAAAAGGAAATTCTTTATCTTTATGGTATAGTAATATTTATATGTTCTCCAGTGTTCTTCTTTTCCTGTTCAGGAAGAGTATTCTGCTGGGCTGTTCAGCCCAAGGGGGGATAGGGGTTACACCATCCTTCCTACTTAATAATAAAATATGAAAATCCTTCAAAACTGCTATCACGATATAATTTTTCCAATATGTCAATATCAGACATTTTTATAGTGACAGAGCCTATTGATTAAACAAGAATAATGTCAATGTAGTCTTCTTTAATTATTACCGGTAACATTCTTTTTTTCTTGCACAGGATGAAGTCGTAGCAGTCAATGGCAAGGCCATCATGAGCATAGAGGACCTGTTAGACTGGGTGTGCATGGAGGACGTCAGGTGGATCGACGGCTGTCTCACCGTCTGCGAGAGAGACGACCACGCCACGCCCACCTCCATCAAGAAAGAGAATTCCACTGCTACCTCATCATCCAGTCCTCCTTCCTCCGCTGCTCCAAATTCCAGAAACAGCCAGAGTAGGAGGACGTCAACGCACAACCAGTCATCGTCCTCGTCGACGTTAGAGACCTTTGCTCTCAACAGCGGCCTCAAGTTTAAAGATATCAATCACGCCAAGAAACTGATAGGTAAAAATGCTTTAAAAATATTTTAATACATTTTAACAAGAAGCTTTTTTGAAACAATATAAAAAAACCCCCCAACAATAAAAAACAAACAAAAACAAAACCCAATAAAAGCAAAACAAAAATATGGTTTATGGCACGTAATGATATACATGCTACGTTTGGAAACGTTTGCTCTAGACAGTGGCCTCAAGTTTAATGATATCAATCACACCAAGAAACTGATAAGTAAAAAAAGTTTTTTGAAAAACATTTTAGACATTTTAACAAGAAGATCTGTCAAAACTAACCTGGATTTAACTGAACTAAACTAAACTAGACTAAACTTTAACTTAAGCTAAACTAAACTAAACCAAACTAAACTAAACTAAACTAAAGTAAACTAATAAAACAAACAGAAACAAAAACAAAACAAAACAAAATCAAAACCCAATGAAAACAAAATGGTTTATGCCACATACTTATAGACATGCTGCACTGATAAGATGATTTAGAAGTAAAGGGTGGGGTGGGGGTGGGGGGGGGGGGCATGTCATTGAGACCTGGAAAGCATCCGTGTACACGGAAACGAATGAAAAGAGTTCTTTTTCAGCATTAGGTGCGTAACTTGGGTTATGCATTAAGGATGTCAAGAATAGCAAAAAGAAAGAAAGAAAAAAGGTATTAATCCAGAAAGAAGTGATATGAGAGTAAGGGGAGGGGGTGGGGAGAAGGGGGGGGGGAGGAGGTTGAGATAGAGACACAGGATTCCCTGACTAGGGTATCAAAACTACTCCTACTGCAATCCCCGTTACGGGTAATTTTCAGGAAGTGATTTACATTGATGCTTTACAGGTTTCAATGAGACAGTTTCTAATCTGGAAGTAGTATTAAATGATGCCTGTAAAGAGAAAGTAGTATTGCAACAAAAAGTATTGTTCCACATAATAGCAATTTATTCATTTTAAATCATTGCCCTCCAAATTTGCTCGTTTCATATAACGTAACAACGAATTGACCCTGCTGCACAGAAGGAACGAGTTAATTGACACCGCAACGACCGTGGAGCGTACGAAAAAGCAAACAAACTTGAGACGCACTTTTCCTCTGTCTCTACGGAGTTTCCTGCAAATTTGTTTTCAGTATTACTAAGTTACAGCGGGAAACGCAGAAGAGGAAATACTGAGCAGCAGCCTGCTATGTGATTATGACAAATTCATTTGTCGCATTGTAGTTGTAGCATCATTACATTTTATGCAGCGGTTACAGTGTATTTGTTGTGGCGCGTCATTGACCATTGGCACACCTGAAAGTGATTTTGACATTTTAAATCATGATATTAGTCATTGTTAAATACAGTTAATTAGTAATATTTACCCAGTGATCTTCAAAAGGGAAATTAATTCTTTTTATCACAATGAGAAGGGATGAACTAAATTGCAATTTATTGTCTGGTTTTATGGATTCTTGTGTTAAAATAGTATTTAAGTTTGGGGTTGTTGGATTTTTAATCTAAATGGTTCAGTATGAAATAAATTAAATATCTATTAAATCGCAAAATTGTACTTTTATACTGATTGACATGAATACTAACTAGTAACACTATCTGTCATATATTAAGGAAATCCAGCCATTTCTTTTTCCACATGACTGTCACATGTTAGGAAATTACCAATTCTATATATATATAGTTTCACTTTCATATTTAGCAATTCCTCCCCCCAAAAAACAACAACACTTAAAGTTTAAACTCCTGTCAGTGTCAATTCATAATTTTAAAAATGGTTTTTGTAGTATCCTGACTGGTCACTTTCCTTTATAAGCCATTATCAGAAGGAGCTGAATGTCAATTATCTCCAAAATTATCTCTAAAGTTCATTCACATAGTCACAATGCTCACACACATTTTTCAATTTCAATTTCAATTTCAATTTATGTCACTATTAAAAACCACAAAAATATATGACATCATCATTATTGATACACATAACTGAACAAAGGAAATGGTGAGGAATCATATGAAGCATATTTATGCTTGGTAAAAATGATCCCCAGTACACAACATAAACTTGAACGTGTAATAATAATGATGACAATATATTAACATTTAAATAAACATACGATACTACGGATAGGACAGAGAGTAAAAGAAAGAGAGGAGAAAAGAAGAGGAGATGTTACATAACATATTTACACAATATTAAGGGAACATGCCATTATTCAACAAATACTGTTCATACAAGCGTGTGAATTGTTTGACTGTTTTACATTTCTTCAATGACATAGGTAAATTGTTCCAAATTAAAGGGCCATGTTACAGAAGATTTTCTTTTAGTGGTCCGGTGAAGGGGAAGATGAAAATTACTTGCATTTCTATTATGAAAATGAATATTTGAATTTCTGTGGAAATAATCATTAAATGTTTGAGGTAGTAATCCTTTAGTAAGTTTAAACATAAAAGTAGCAATTTCAAGGGTAAGTACATTTTGGATAGGTAGTATTTGGGTTTTTAGGAATAATGGAGTGCTTGGAGACAAATAGTTGGAATGAGTAATGATACGAACAGCGCGTTTCTGTGATTTGTGGATTCTATTTATATTTGACTGTGAAGTAAAGCCCCATTTTTGTAGCAATCAATGCATTTTTTTTTACATACAATTGCACATTAATGCAGGATAACAAATCATCATCACCATCATCATCATCGTCGTCGTCGTCGTCATCATCACTATCATTGTCATCGTCGTCATCGTTATCACCATCGCCATCGTCATCGTCATCGTCATCATCACATTATCATCCTCATCATTGTCATTGTCATCATCATCATCATCATCATTATCATCATAATCATCATTGTCATTGCTATTATTGTCATTATGAATCTTCTCCTATTTTTGCCCAGGTTGTGAAGACAAGGATGAGCAGAAGATAATCATCATGAGTTATCCCAACTACTGCCGCAACGAAGCCAACCTCAAGAGGATACAGAACTGTGGGAACAAGTGGGTTAACAATCCCCTCCTCCACGCCTTGGGACTGGCCGCCATCCCACATCCCAACACTAAAATCCTCTTCTGCCGCGATGAGTTCGACCATCCAACGTTAGAAGACGACGACAGATTGTGCGAGTACTCGGGTAAATGTGTTCTCCACAAAGATGTTTCAAGTTTCTGATGGTGTACTGTAAATAATGGGGTTGGCAATTTAAAACAAAATTGATGAGGGGTGATTTAAATTACCCCAATTTTTTAAATTAAATCAATGATTTAAATCACCATTGATTTAAATTGCCCACCATGGTAAATGAACAAAGGAGTTTTCTCAGACATTCCTTTTTTATTCAGTGAATCCACAAACTTTTGTAAACCCACTGTTGAAAGTTTGATTAATTTGGTTAAGCTATATAATTTTTTTCCCAAAAATTTGGATGAATTGGTATGTCACCCTCTGTAGATGGCAATTCTGCTTTAAGTCTGGGAGTTCATATCAGAACAACTCTCCATTGACTTTGTATACAAATTTTTTGGGAGCTAATATCAATTTATCATGCACCAGTAAACGGCGTCAAGAATCTTCTTATTCCACATGTACTGTAACCTGAGAAACAAGAAGATTAAATGTGTAGTTTTCATGAAAAATAAGAATTGTGTGAAATTTCATGTACAAAGTCAATGGAGAATTGTTCTGGTATGACATCACAGGCTTGAGCAGAATTGCATCTATAGTGGGCAACATACAGATTTAGTCAAATATTTGTGAAAAATCACATCTCAAGAATTGATTATCCAAATTTGCTCAAACTTTCATTGTTAGATTTCTAAAAATGTTTGGGACTCACTGAATCCATATTAATGTATGGAGATACTTGTCATTTAAAGGGACGCGCCGCTCGTAATCCATGTACGTTTATTTACCTTACGCTTGCCCCTATTTCAAGGCAGTGCGTAACACTGAACTCTATGCTACGTAGTGTAGAGTTCAGTGGTGCGTAACAACAATCGTGGAGCTGCGAACAGAATTGCCAGTGAGGGTCAGTTGGGCTTAGTTCGCCTTTCTTCGGGTGAATACGTGCTGCATAGGGAATTGCACACAATTCGTGCACGCTCGTTTTCTGAAAGTATACGGGCATTCCCGAATATTACCCGAGTCGGGCCAGGTCCAAACGCCCACGACTTGCGACTTTACGGTCCCTTTAATTTAAAATTCACATGGTTCTCAAAATTTAGAATGTATGGAATCTAATGCTCTTTCTACCTCCAGTTGAGATGATTCAAAATTTGACTTTATCAGATATTTATATAATATTGGATGGCTTTGAGGTGGACACAAGAAAATATTGTACGACTTGTGACAAATATCGGACGAGTCGCAGACGAGTCCGATATTTTCATAAGGAGTACAATATTTTCTGTGTCCACCGAAAATAAGCCATCCAATATTATCATTATTATCTAAACACTAGAAAATTATCAAAATTAAAATTTGATAAAAATCTGTACAAATCATCGAGTCTGTCAATGGCAACCACTGCCCGCTCTGATTTATTCTTCGTGTGACAACATTTAATTCTTCGTATTCAACAGAAATCACATCTTCCTCTATAATTTAGTAAATTAAGCAAAGCCAGCACAAAATACAAAAGAATAATAGGCCTATATAGGGTGATTTTTTTTTAAAAAAGATTAAATTTTTAGTACATTATTTGTGTGGAAAGCCCGGGTGGAAAGCTTAATCAACTCGTAAACAAGGACGAAAGTACCCGGATTTGTCTGATATTTTTTCGACGGCGTATGATATTTTCGATATCAGTATGCGTCTCATGGCAGCGCGTACGCGCATTCCTTTGCGCGCGGGATACACGATAATATCACGGCGCTTGAAACCCCCCATTTAGATAATAATTAGTGAGAGCATTATTTGATTGTTGAAATAACATCATTCATTCTCTGAGTAGTGTAATTGAGGTCTTTGTTTTTTTGTCCATTTCTCTTTTCAGCACCAAACTTAAAGGGAAGACCCAGGAAAAGGAAAATATCTGTGAAAAATGATGAAAATGATAGCTGGAAAGGAGACAAGTCACCCAAACATCACAAATGCAAAGACAAGGATAAGGTAAGTATTGTTATTATGATGCAAAAGGCAGAAAAATATCTCACCTTTGTGGGTTAACAAAATGTAAAAAATGTTAAATTTTCGGGAGAGGGGGTAAAACATGGTAGCCTTAAAGGCAGGGAATCTCATTAACATCCCTCCCACAACACAGCAAAACATCACTCATGCCCTTAGGCTATTTATGAAGGACACATCTGTGAAATCTGAAGATCAGTAATTACCTAAACTATATTTATATTTACGATGGAAATGAAATAAAATAAAATCAAAAACAAAATATGAAAAATTTGCAGAAAAATAATTGCCATTTAGTGTATGTTCTATGTTCTATGTTAGGATTTTTTGTCTCTAGTAGAAAAAAAAATTAAAATCAAAATCTAACGGTCACTTTACCACTAAAAGTGAGTTTCTAGCTCTTATACTTTGCTTAAAGGCATTGTATAACAATGTTTCCAGTTTAAAAACTCTGAGCTACATGATTCCCCATGCTACTAGTGTCTTTGATATGGTCTAAAAATGAAGCCCTGAAAAAACTGCAGTGTAAAACAATCATTAAGTGCTTTAAAAAAGTGAAAATCATTGAGAGACCATTCCAGCTTTTCTCCACAGACTGCTGTGTTGCAGAATTTCCTATCAGCTGATATAAAATTAATGTGCCAATTTGTATCTGCACATATTGTACTAGTGACAGCATAACTGTCCAAACTTTTGTGTTCTAGGGTGTTTATTTGTCCATTCAAACACTGTCAGATATGTCAGATAGCAAATTTCGACAATTTTTTAAACGGGTCTTCCACAGTGTTATATAGTGTCTTTAAGGCTTTTAAGCGGTATTTTCTTTTATATTCTAGTGTCTGTACCTGATGCTAATTTTTAGGCATAAAAAACAGACACCATGCCTTTACAGGCAGTGTCACATAGAAATGAAAAATAAAATTATTGCTGCAAATAGGATAGGCCTTTATTTTAATTGGTGACAGTGGCTCCATCTATGATATTTGAGATTAAAAAGTGAGAATTGGACAGAAGAAAATCTAGCTTTCCCGATACGGTATTTCATTAATTGTCACAGTGTGAATAATTTGAACTCCAAATGTTATTAATAATATGAACTGAGGCAATAGGCAGTTGTTGATGAACAATTCAGGACCCCCTTCAAATAATAATGTAGAATGTTTTGTTAATGAATTGTTAATTGGAAAGGAACATGTCTTTAATAGCAGTTGGTACAAATTTTGTTTATATTCACCAAGATTTCACCAGTCATCGTTCTCCTTTTCCCCCTTCTCCTTCCCCAGCACCACCTGCTGAACTCCAAGCATTCCAGGAGGAAAGAATCCAAGAGGTCAAGGGTCAGATCCAACGGGGGCGACCCCTCCCCGGTGGTGGACACCCTGGCCACCCTCAAGGCGGAGTTCAGGAGGGGCAAGGTGACCAGCGAGGAACTGTTCCTGACCCACCTATACAAGTTTATGAAGGAACGGGACATGCCCATCGACAGGATACCCAACCTGGGCTTCAAACAGAGTAAGCATGTTGTGTCATTTCAACCCTAATATCACCTGGGGGGGGGGGTATAATGGCTCCCCCCAGGGTAGAGGTGTGTCAGGAACTGTTCGTGACCCACCTCTACAAGTTCATGAAGGAACGGGACATGCCCATCGATAGGATACCCAACTAGGGCAAGTCAAATCAGAGTCAAGCATTTGGGAATCAATTTCTAGAACCCTAATATCCCCGGGGGCCGGGTATACCATGGCTCCCCCCAGGGTAGTCAGGTGTGTCAGTGATAACTGTTACTCTCCGCGTTCACCCTCTTACAACCATTCCATGAAGGAGCTTGGGAACATCGCCCCATATTCCCGACCCAGGATACGCCAAACTGGGATGCTCAAACAAGATAAGCATTTGCTGCCTGGTCATTTCAACCCTACATATCACCAGGGTGGGGGTATAATGGCCCCCCAGCGTAGAGATGGGTCAGGAGCAGTTCCTGACCCACCTCTACAAGTTCATGAAGGAACTGGACATGCCCATCGACAGGATACCCAAACTGGGCTTCAAACTGTAAGCATACTTCATTGTAACCCTAATATCACCAGGGTGGGGGGTATAATGGCCCCCAGGGTAGAGGTGGGTCAGGAGCAGTTCCTGACCCACCTCTACAACTTCATGAAGGAGTGGGACATGCCCATCGACAGGATACCCAACCTGGGTAAGCATGATATGTCATTTCAACCCTAATATCTCTTTGGGGGGGGGGGTCAGGAGCTGTTCCTGACCCACCTCTACAACTTCATGAAGGAGTGGGACATGCCCATCGATAGGATACCCAACCTGGGTAAGCATGATATGTCATTTCAACCCTAACCTGGGCTTCAAACAGAGTAAGCATGATGTGTCATTTCAACCCTAATATCACGTGGGGGGGGGGGGGGGGAGGCATAATGGCCCCCCAGAGTAGAGGTGGGTCAGGAGCTGTTCCTGACCCAAGTTCATAAAGGAGCGTGACATGCCCATCGATAGAATACCCAACCTGGGCTTCAAACAGAGTAAGCGTCAGTTAATTTGAAAGGATCTGAGTTTAACCTTCCGATTTCACCAAAGCTCAATATTTACCCCAGTCTCTATGAGAGGTGTTAATTTATCAATTTACATTGATAGATTTCAGCGATCACTTCATTTAGATGATTTTTGATGTGCAACGAATGAATAAACCAATCTTAAGCCAAGTATAATTTGGATTGATTCAACAAAAAATCAGGGAACTCTTCACAAAGTATGACTTGCCACTAGACATCAGAAACAACAATTCATAACTACCAAAAATTGTTCTAAAACGACATATGTATTTTTAAATAACTTGGGAGAAGGGTATTCACTACAATAGCAATATGAAATGGGAACAAATTCAGGCTTTGTTGGTAGTGCCATTGCCTGAAATGCAGTAGATCTATGGTCAGTCCTGTGAGTACTGCTTGTCAGAGCCACTAAATAAAACAACAAGATCAGGATTTGCCATTTAGTCTACATATGGGTACATTTCTGAAAGACTAAATGTACATTGTTCTATAATTTCTATATGTTTGAAAATAACTTTACGCAAGCAGACACACCAGGGAATTATTCAAACACCTACAACTTTCAAGTAGTTAATATTGGTTTTTTAAACCTTTAAAAAAAAGATGGAGGTTATGTAGTCTGGTATCTGCATAAACGCTGACTACCGACTTCACACATTACCCTGATATGAACCATTGTCAAGCCTGACATTACCTGTGCATTCCCCTCAGTATTTCAAGCCTAGCTGCCGTTAGGCGCCTAGGAGCTTAATTCATTTACACACTACACGTCCATCCTTAGGAGACCCATTCAACTCGGGTGAGAGAACGTAATGCAGATTAAGTGTCTACCAAGGGCACAAGACAATGCGCCAGATCTCAAATACAAGGTTATCAAATTGGAACCACGGCATTACCAATTAAGAAGGACTATTCTCGACATTGACAGTATTCAATCTGATTGTTAGTTTATTGTAAAAATGCAAAGAACAAATGACAGCACTAGGTTATTTCAGCAGTGTTGTCAAATTCAGTGGTTACTTCTCTGAGTTGAGTATTGGAGAGGAATTCATCCTCGTTGTAACAAGTACACCTGCAACATTTTCTTACTTACTCTGTTGACAGGTTGGTATGTCTACGCAGGGCACGCCCGTTCTTCATGAAAATCATAAGGTGGAAGTTCACGAACGCTCCTGACACTTACTGGGCCATATATACACCCCCCCCATGATTTTGCGGTTTGCAATGAAATATTGCTTACACTGCTTGAAGCCAGTTGGGTATCTAATGATGGAATGCTCCCCGTTCCTCATTAAACTTGTAAAGATGAGTGAGAACAGCCCGACCCACCTCTACCTGGAAACACTATGCCCCCCCACCCCCCCGGTTGGATTAGGGTCAGAATATATCCTCTTACTTCTGTTTGAAGCCAGTTGTATTCTTATCGTGCGGAATGTTCACTCTTTATGAACTTGGGTGCGGAAACAGCTCCGACCCGTACCTTTACTGGGGCCATTATGCTCCCCCGCCCCCCCGTGATTAGGGTTTGCAAATTGACCAATCTGCTGACTATGTTTGAACCAGGTTGGGTTGAAATGACTTATCATGCTTACCAGTGGGTATACTAATCGACTGATGGCCATTCCCTTATGAATGTGTAGAGTGTCAGGAAACAAGGCTTCCTGCCCCCCAAGAGTATATAGGTTGACATACATATTATGGCACCAGGTGGTTACTGTCGGATGGGCATTCCACTCCTTGAATTGTAGAGGTGTGCGTCAGGAACATGTCCTGAACGCCACCCTCTACCCTGGGCCATTATACCCACCCTGGTGATATTAGGGTTTACATGAAGTATGCTTACAGTTTGAAGCCCGTTGGTTATCTGATCGATTTGGGGCATTGTCTCGTTCCTTCATGAAATTGTAGAATGGGTCGGGGAAACTGTCCTCATCTTCTAACGCTGGGGGAGCCTATTATTACCCCACTGGTGATATTAGGTTCAATGAAGGCTATTGCTTACAGTTTGAGCCAGTTGGTTATCCTGAGATGGGCATGTCATTCCTTCATTGAAATTGTAGCAGGTGGTCAGGAAACAGTTTGACAGCACCTCTACCTGGGGGGAGCCATTAACCCCCCCCCCCCCAGTGATATTAGGGTTGAAATGACAATAATCTATGCTTACACTTGTTGAAGCCAGGTTGTATTCTCCTTGCTATGCGCGCATGCCCGTGCCCTTCAAAACTTTAGAGGCGGGCAGCGAACAGTTCCTCGGGTCACAATTGGCCCTCATGAATTCCGCTTGAGGTGAGCGAGTTACCACCACCGGGAGGGGTCGCCCATTGGGATCCTGGCACCTTGAACTCTTGGTTTTTCCGCTGAATGTTGGGGCTTCAAAACAGTGGGTGCTGGGAAGGAGAAGGGGAAAAGGCGGAAATGGTGGACTGTGAATCTGTGAATATAAACGCAATTTGTACCTAAAAGACTATTTCTCTTTCATTACATTCCTCACAAAACATTCTATTATATTTGAAGGGTCCTTGGAATTAGTTCATCAAACCAAACGCTATTGCTCAGTCTATATTTAGTAAAATTTGGAGTCAATATTACACACGTACAATTAATGAAATTACCGTATTATGAAGCTAGATTTTCTTCGTCCAATCTCTCACTTTTTATATCTCCATATTACATGATGAGCCACTGTCCACCAACTAAAATAAAGGCCATAAATCCTATTTGCAGCAATAAATGTTTATTTTCATTCTATGTAGACCTGTCGCTTGTAAAGGCATGGTGCGGTTTGTATGCCTAAAAATTAGGCATCGGGTACAACACTGAATATAAAGAAAATCCCATAATGACATTCAGCAAAGTTATAAGAGCTAGGGAAACTCATGTTTAGTGTAAAGTGCGTTAGATTTTGATTATGAATTTTTTTTTCTCTAGAGACAAAAAAATCCAAACATACGAACATATTCACTAATAGGCAATTAATTTTTGAAATTTTTCATATTTTGTTTTGATTTACTTATTCATTCAATAGTCAAAACGTATAATATAGTTAGGTAATTATGATATTTCAGAATTCACATATGTGTCCTTCATAAATAAGCTAAGGGCATGAGTCGAATGTTTGCTGTGTTGTGGGGAGTGATGGTATAGAAGATTCCTTCTCTTTTAAGGCCACATGATTTTACTACTCTGAACATTTTAAATTTTTTCTTTTTGTTACCCCACAAAGGTGATGATATTTTCTATGCCTTATTGCATTCATTAATCACAATAATTACCTTTATCCTTAATCTTTGCAACTTTGTATGTTTTGGGTGACTGTTCGTCCTTTCAGCTGATTCATTTCATCATTTTCACAGATATATTTCCTTTTCTGGTTGTCCCTTAAGTTTGGCGGCTGAAAAAATAGAATGGAGATATCAAACAAAGACTCATATTATACAGAGAAGGAATGTGTTATTTCAAACACATCAATAATGTCTCACGAAAATTATCTGTAAAGTCAAATTGTGAATCATTTCTACTGGAGTAGGAAAAGAGCATTAGATTCAATTCTAATTTTGAACCATGTGTATAAATTAAGGGCCGTAATGAGTCGCAAGAGTGGTTGACCTGGCGCCGGACGGGTAAGTATTCGGGATGCCGAATAAAAAAAACCCTTATCGGAAACGAGGTTGGCACTAATTGTGTGCAATCCCTAATGGGCAGCACGATTCACGCCGAAGAAGGCGGAACTAGCCAATTGACCCTCATGGCAATTCTGTCGCAAGCCCAGATGTTGTTTACGCACCATACTCGACACTACGTAGCATAGAGTTCAGGGTTTTACGCACGCTGAAATAGGGGGCAAGTCGTAAGTAAATAAACGTACATGGGAGTAACGAGCGGCGGCCGGTCCTTGAAATTGAACAAGTTTATTCTCCAATTAAATATGGATGTTCAGTGGTGTCGGCATTTAGCCAATCAGGAGGGGAGCTCATGCTGCATATGCAG
>JZLH01S0015163.1:1052-17834 GCA_001188425.1 Eucidaris tribuloides
CCATCGAAACGAGGGCGGGGGCAATACCGTGTAAACGTCATTTTTCCTAGTACTTTGTATAGCAGTCTTGATCTTTAGGCAAGATTTTTTTAGGAAGGAAGCCTTTATCGTTGCCTTGGAACCCCCCCCCTACAAACACACACTTTTTAAAGTTCCTAATGTCCTCTATCACTAAAAAAGGCTTCCGGTGTCGATGGACACTGCATGCGGAGTTATGGGCCAAAATACGGGAAGTTATGAAAAACTACGAAAAAAAAGATGCCACCAAGCCATTAAAATCAAAACGCACACGTACCACGTTCGACGTGACGCGTGCAAGCTGTGATTACACCAGTGATGACTCTTAATCTGAGTTACTGTGCTACCAAGTTTGTTATGTTACTCGACTCCAGTCATGGAGATATGCGCAAAATGCGATTTTTCTTTGTGCCGTCATATGATGAACGTCACAAACCAATTGTCATGGAAAGGGATACCTGAAACCTTATCTACACGTCACAGGCTATCAGAATAACACTAAAGTAGGTGTTCACCGTTAATTCTAGAGAGTTATGAGTGATTACAAATGCCCATCATTCACTACGCCGCGCATGCGCGCGGGCATTTACGTTTTTTGGACTTGTTAGCGTTATTTATGGGTTCTGGTGCGACGGGAAAGGTTTCTAAATGACGTAGAATTAAGTCAGACATCCAAAATCATCGAAAAAAACCACCGTTATTTCCGTAGGGAAAGGGGGTAGCGGCGCGAAAAAACGCCGCGCGTTACTGCGCGCCGCACCAACACTGCTCAAATGACCTTGAAACCATATAGTACTGTTGACAGCAAGTCATTTGGAGCCCTTATGAAAACTTTTGACGCGCGCACACACCCGCCCGTGGAGGCTGCCGCGCACACGTGGGTTAGGTCAGGTGCAGATGGCCCGTGACCTTTACTTGACCTCTTGCCAATTAATTCTTTTATTCGGCGGCCGGTTACGCAGGATATTAGAGCATGTAAGTTAACGCTAACTTTTTTACAAATGACGTCATAGATGACGTCACGCGCAAGAGACCACGCTGACAAAAATTCAATGTGTTGATTCGTGGTGTATGGGACACGTGAACATAAACTATGTTTAAGTTACAAGATGATTGACGATGCGTTAATGAGGATATCGTCAGTTGAACAAGAAATGACCAGAAAAGAAACCACAAACTTAGATTTTAATCGTCCACTGGAGACGATTGGTGATCCGCTATTTGCTCGATCAGTACACCTGAAGAGATTTTACAGTCTATATGGCGTGATCATAAAACTCGTTCGAAGCTGTCCCTTTTCACCTTAACTTCATTGTAAAAATTTACTTTAATATTTCGGCGTGCGCTACGAGTATCGTCGTGACTCCCGCACGCTATTATGGCACCAGTTGATGACCTTTGACCTGAAGTGACTGATGTACAGTTTAGTTTATCACACTCTACTCCCAGTGATTGAGATTATTGCACAACACGATTTTTTCTTTGTGAACGTCATAGATTTGACGTCAGAAGAATTTGCTCTAGAAAGTGATATTCTGAAAAACCTTATCATACACATCATTAGGCTATCAGAATAGCCAATTAAAAAGTAGGGCGTCACCGTTAATTCTTTAGAGAGTTATCAGCGATTTAAAATGCCATTTTTCACTACGCGCGCAATGCGCGCGCATTTATATTTTTGGGGCATATAAGCAATATTTCGGGTCCTGAGGGTCCGCGAACAAGGGTTCTAAACGATGTTAGAATCAGTCAGACATCTAACTCCATTGAAAAAAATACGTTTTTTTGGTCAGAAAGGTGTGTGCGCTCGCGAAAAAACGCGCGCGTACGCGCGCCGCACTAAAATGCCCTCAAATGACCTAAAACATATAGTACCGTTAATAAGAATTCATTTGGAGCATGCATATTTTTATTTTTTGACGCGCCCGTACACGCATGTGAATACGCCGCGCGCGCAATGTGGTTTTGGACCAAAGATGACCATGACCATGAACTTGACGCTGCCCAAGTTTTGGTTGTCTTTATTTCGACGCCGGCGCTCGCAGATATTGCAAATATAGGTTAACTCTAGTTTTTTACTAATGACGTCATAGCATGACGTCACGCGGCAAGTGACCACACCTCGAAAAAATTGCGCATGTGTTTGAGGTGTTGACACGTTGACATAACTATGTTAATTTACAAGATGCATTGATGATGGCCTTAATGAGATAATTCGTGCTAACAGAAATGGTCAGAAAGAACATGAATAACTAGATATTAATTCGTCACTGAGACGAATTGGTTGACCGCGTATTTGCTCCGATCAGTAGACTAAGAGATTGTGAAGAATCTATATGGCGTATCATAACTTGTTCGAAGCTGTCCAATTTTGACGTAACTTCTCTGTCAAATGACTTAATATTTCGGCGTGCGCGTACGCGTTCTTCGTGACTTCCCGCACGATATGAATGAGGCACCAGAGATGACCTTTGACCTGAAGTTACTAATGTACCAAGTTAGTTACTCACATCTACTCCAGTCATGAGATATGAGGCAAACACCATTTTGTCTTTTGTGACGTCATTAGATGACTCAGAAGAATTTGTCATAGAAAGTGGTATTTGAAACCTTATTCTACGCAATCATTAGGCTATCAGAATAAGAATAAAAGTAGGGTCACCGTTAATTCTAGAGAGTTATTCAGTTGATTTAAAAATATGCCGCATCTTTCACTACGCGCGCAATGCGCGCGCATTATATTTTTTGGACATAGAAGCAATATTTTGGGTCCTGATGGGTCTGGGAAGGGTTTCTTAAACGATGTTTTAGAATTCAGTCAGACAATCTAAACATCGAAAAATTACGTTTTTCGGTCGGAAAGGGGTGCGCGCGAAAAAATAACGCGCGCGTACGTGCGCGCCACTAAAATGACTCCAATGGACCTGAAACATATAGTACCGTTAATAAGAAGTCATTTGTCGAGCACTTTAATTTTCACGGCGCCCGTACACGCATTCATCGTGTGAAGACGCTAGGCGCCGCGCACGAATCCTCATACAATCTTCATTGATCTACAAACATACAATTATTTGTCTGGGTTTATCAATCTAATGTGTATTCGTTGTTTGCACTGACCGCACTATTTTTGCTCATAGTGTAATGTTCCAGTGATCTTGCTAAAAAACCTACTTGATTTGCAGTTTTCTCGGCAATTCACCTAAACTTCAGAGAAACAGGATTACAAAATTAAGGAAAAAAACTGATGTTTACTGAGAGTACATGAAGTACATGTATAATTAAGGGGAGCTTTTGCCTTATTGCTTTTAAAAATAAACTGCTGCTTACTTGGTAAGGTTATATGTACAGACCCGCGTTATGAGGGAATGGTGCGTGAGAGCCATGTAAATTACATATGAAATTATTCTTTAAGTCTTTTACTACGAAAATACATCCTTTCATTGCGCCGCTAAATCATATATCACTTAATGTAAATCATTCCAAAATTGTCTGACACAGCAAAAAGAGCACATTATTGTGTGTGTGCATGTGTGCGATGTTTTGGTTGTCAGTGCGTGGGTGTTTTGTGTGTTTGTGTGTGTGTGAGGTGTGTGTTGTGTGTGTGTGTTGTGTGTGTGTGTAGTGTGTTGTGTGTGTGTGTGTGTGTGTGGCCCTGTGTTGTGTTAGGTGGTGGGGGGGATGGGGTAGAAGAAGTGATTGCTCTATCTTCGTTTAATCCCAATAGTTATTTGCTGAGAAGGAATACAAAGGAATCTGCCAGTTTGCGAATAGGGAAGTAATTTCTTTGGGGCCAATCAAGCAGACCATGCGAGGGGGGGGTGCCAACATGATTGAATTATTTCATTGTTTGTATTTTCTTTGCTGTTTTTTCCCAGCTGATAAACGAAAGGTTAGGATAACTATTTATCTTAAATCATTTTATTGTATGCTAATTTTTAAAAGATTACGAATGAGAGGGAGAGGAGGGGATGTATTGATGTTTATTACACGCGTAATTTTTTTTTGGGCGCTGGGGGGTAAATAAGCTAGTGATACAAGCAGTGCGTAGTCTTTCTTTTTATTAGCTGGAGACAGACAATTATTATCTTATTCAATTTTATTGAATGAGCAGATAGAAAAGCCACAGCAGCTGGAAACAATAAACTTATTTGTTTTGGGTATTTTGTCTTTTGTTTTTTCTTGTCAATCTGGGAAATTAGAATGATAACACATATTAATATTTGGTAAAACGTCATTTATGTGTAATGTATTAAATAAAAAAATTACCTTCGTAAACGCGGCTTGCCTTACATTAATCAGTCATTTATCATCAACAACAATATATTAATTCTACAACCCATTTCAAATTTCAACCAAAAATGAATTTGTCCGGTAACAACCAGATATAGTCTATACATATCACGAAGCGTTATAGTAACCCCAACCCCATCACGTCCCTGATTTTTTGCCATAGTGTGCCATTATCATAGCAACTGGAATTTCCGACCACATTCGCAAAAATATTTGTCTTGCCCATTTTTCGCCCCAAGACCAATGGCTGTGTGCCAAATTTTATGACAATTGGTCAAAACTGGGAAGAGGTTCCATCCTCAAGGACTTCTTTACATGATTTTATTGATGAAAACATGTCGTTACCTGAACAATGCAAATCTTACACATTTCGAAATATGTATCTTGCACATCTTCGCCCTCCAAGACCATATGTGTGTGCCAAATTTTCATGAGCATTGGGTAAAAAACTAAAGACGTGGTTGAACGCTATGTTATTTTAACCCTCTTATTTGCCATGGTAACGCAATTTCTGGCACTATTTCGAAAAATGGGTCTGGCACATCTTCGCCCCAAGACTATATTTTGTGTGGCAATTTTAATTAGCATTATGGCAAAAAAAAACTGAGGAAGTAGTTGTGATCCGCCAAGAATTTGGACGACCTCCCGACCGTACGCTGAATTCCAATACCCCTTGGGCATGAGGTATAATAAGATTAAATTCAAAGAACATTAAATACGATGCTGACGGCCTAAATCTATATTATCAACGTAAAATTTGAAATTTCACTCAAATGGGAGATGTTACTCTACTGAATCATTTCAGAGGCGTCGCATCCTCGTTTTTCATAAGGAGGGGCGATCGCCCCCATAAAAATATTGGGGGCAACATTACGATTTGGCCCCCCCTCTCAATTATTTTGAACACTGAACAAAAAAAATCATAAATAGCATTGCAAATATATGTTTTGAAAAGCATTGGAAACCACATAAACCATTAACACGCATAAAATACCTGTTAAACATACAAAATTGTCAATTTTTCGGTGCGCTTGCGCCGCAAAACTTTGCTTTACGATTTTGCGCGCGCAGAGCGCGCCGAAAATTTTGGGCATTTTTTTCACTTTTGCCCCCCATCTCGAAACATGGCAATCGACGCCCTTGGATCCTTCAATGCACTGACGGAGGAAGACACCCCCGCTCCCCCCCCCCCCCAAAACAAAAAACGAATAAGCAAAAGATGTAATAAAATCACTACACAATTTTGTAGTCTTGTTACTTTAACTGTCAGAGCTCGGCAAAAGACCTCAAATCTTCCCTACAAATGGGGGAGATGTTTTTTAGCCCACCATTGTCACTCCGTTCCAGCTAACGAGCTGTGACACTCAAAATTATCGATTATCAACCCTCTGCTGGTATAGAATGTCGAAATATTCGTTCTATAACCCAACAACCGCGTCAAAACTTGTTTTGTTACCATGGAACGGACTGCCAATCGGGATTGATCGTTACAAAGTATATACGGCTATGCAATGTTTTTTTTTCTTGCATTCCCGCAATTTTTGGGATCGCGATGGAAAATTTGCATGTAGAGTTCACAAGCAGTGGCGGAAACTCTAGTGACAAAATTCTTCTTGTGTAGCCCACTGTGGGGTATGCTACGTCGCAAAACCTACCATATGCGTCACCGCTGCGGGGTGAATATCACGCTCTTTTTTTTACGTGCTGAGGTGTTTCTGTCTCAACACGGATTCTTCCGGCTTTACGTCTTTTCCGATGGACGGGGTAATGGGGATAAAGTGCAATTTGCCTTGAGAAAGTAAATATCATCTACATGTATAATTATTCCACATAGCAGTAGAAACATCTATACATACATGACTACATCATCGTAGTGGATCATACACACGCATAGGACTATATCTGTAGGTACCCGGGGACGACTGTCATTATAAAGTGAACACCATGCTCGTGGATAGACCCAGGGCGTGGACTTTAAAAATGGACCCTAAAAACGTAATTATCCTTCGATCAAAAAATATCTTAAAGAAGTATTCATGTCTGAAAAGATACCCTTTTCAAGTATGCCTTCTGAAAAAGGGTCCCCTTTTCAAGTAGGCCTTCTCTTAAATGTATACCCTGTTCCACAATAAGCTGATTTAACGCAGTTTTGAATATTATGCGTATTATGGGTGCTTTAATGAATGTGTGCGTGTGTGCATTATAGAGAAGTGCAAACAAGTCCTTTGTTATTGACACGCGTGTCTACTTTTCTATCGTAAGAGCATTGCCACAGGTGACGCATAAAAGAATATATCCCGCATTTTACGAAACACATTGTGCTTTGAGTGAGCACGCACTAAAGGCAAAATTGACACTTTTCAAAAGTCACCGGAGTCTTTTCTTGTGCCAAAATACAGTAGCAGTGAATGATATAACGTGTGCTCACTCAACTATGACATGGTGACAACCTCTTACGTTCGTGTACAACATAATTATGGAGATATTTTTTCTTGTCGGTCGCCGCTTGGTTGAAGGTTAAAAAAGGGCAAACTCAAGAGAGCTTCTCCACGCGGCGACCGGGCTGTACCGCACTGATGACTTACCGATTCCTGGGCGCCCTCCCACTGGCCATCAAGCGATTTGGTGGTCTCCCACTGGCCATCGGGCGATTTTTAAAAAATCGCCCGATGGACCGCTGGTGATCAGCGGGGCATCAGTAGATACAAAGGCGTACTGCTGGGATCTTCTGGGATTTTTTGTCACAGACAAACTGGTTATATTTATGTGGCTGCCTCACTGGCCATCAACAATAAAGCTCCCACCCGCGCAGTTTAAGTTCTGTCAGCGCCTGCTTGATTTCACTCGCCGCCCAAAACACGCCTGGTTGCCGGGCGGGTGCCGCCCGGGGAACCGACCTAATCGAACGGTCGCCGTCAATTTCTTTAGGTAAAAATCGAAGCCGCTAAATCAAAGGCTGCCGAGCGGTCGCCACCCGGTCGCCACCCTGTCGCCGTACGGTTGCCGCTGGGAGATCGGTCGGTCACTTTGCGGGTGAATACAAATTGGTCGGCATCCGGATGGTGCCTGCTCGGCGCATGCCCGGTTATCGCTAAGACACTCCACACGAGACAAAGCTAGATTTTTTTGCAAAGTTTTCAAAAAAGCCATATTCATTTTTTTTACAGTTTTCATTGAATAAAAATGCCAAAAGCCTAGGAGAAAACCAAGGGAGCACCGGGAAAGAAGCTGTATTGTTAATGGCCAGTAGGGCAGCCACACTAATAACCAGGTTGCCTGTGAAAAAAAATCCCGGAGGCGCCCAGTCGTCCGCCGTGAGTACGCCTTATACCTACAGGGCCCTGGCGACTACCCCGGCGAATTCCTTAAAAATCGTCCGATGGCCGGATGGGAGACCGCCGAATCACCCGATGACCGGTGGGAGACCCTCCGGGAATCGGTTAGTGATCAGTCAGTTACTGCCTGGTCGCCGCCAGAGAAAGTTCCCTCGATTTTGCCATTTTTTAAACCTAAAACCGAGCGGCGACCGACAGGAAATCGACAGGACACCGCTTGGGCATCGCTGAGGATTTACAGCCCGCTCAACTTCTTCAAAAACCGAGCAGGCTATAAATCTGGCGGTCGTCGCTTTGATATGTAACCGTAGCATTATTCCGTTCATTTCGTTATAATCACCCTTTTTTCTTTACATGGGGATATCTTCAGTAGCACAAAATAAATTATGATCATAATTTGCTTGACCCTTACAATGCCAAAAGTACAAATATGCACCATACAATATACACAATGCCCATAGGGTTATGACTTCTTTGGCATGTGGTGCAGATAAACTGATGAATATTTGGACAAAATGTGCGCACCGTGAGTGTCAATTATGGGTCAATGGACGTTGATTATATTGTACTTGCATTGATTACTGTACGCCGAGACTATGGTTCTCTTTACAAATATATATCTTAAGAACTGGTATTCGGATTTTGATGAAACTGACATTAAGTGTATACTATAATTCAACGAAAAACTGATTTGACTTCGCAGTTGAAATGTCAAAGGTCACAGGGCCTAAAACAAAAGCATCTTCTCTCCGCGATTAAAAAAAAATGAGTATTTAACTGGTTTTTTAGTAGAAGGGTACACCAAGGTAGATTGAAACTTCAGTTTAGCTTAATGATTACACTTTTAATCTAAGAAAATTCGATTCAGTTGTCAACTGTAAAAGTGTTTTCTCAAAAAGGAGACGTCTCAAAACACAAATCTGGCAGGTAATAAGACATCTGAATCTGACGCCACACTTACCACATAAGACTACATTATTTATTGCATAAAGTTTCAAAATTATACTTTAATATTCAAACTATAATCAGAAAGTCTTTTACTTTTTGAGACATTGAATCAGACTTGGGGGAGGGGGCGGAGGAGGGTAGGGTGTAGATAAAAGAGAAATTGTTAAAGTGATAGGCTAACATTGTGGAGCTTCAAATTAAAAAAAAAATGTCAAACTTAGATATCTGAGCTACATAGTAGTGTTCAAATGGACAAATAAACACCCTAGAATACAAAAGTTCGGAAAGTTACACTGCCAATGGCAAGTTATGCATGAATAAACAATTAAAACTCGGGGCGAGTTTTAATAGCCTAGGTGTACACATAGTAAGTCTATGGGAGGAAATGGGCAAGTGAATCTGGTCAACGTACGATTTTCACTTTTTAAAAGCACTAAATAATCATTTTGAAATACATTTTTTCAGGCTTCATTTTTAGACCTCATCAAAGATACTGGTAGCATGGGGAATCATGTGGCTCAGATTTTTTCTAACTGTGGTAAATGTTAGCCAATACCTTTAATACAAGATCACTTGTTATTTTGTTCTTTATTGTTTATTTAAAAACACTAACTTTAAAAACACGAAAAATGGAATACCAATATTTTCTGTTTCTCTGTGTGACAATTAATCATAATGCATAATCCGTGCTGTCGAGAGAGAAATCGCTGGACTGTGTGTGACCATGGCGGCAATGTTGCTTCAATCTGACGTAGGATACGTGAACGAGTCTCGCTGATTTTATAACTTTTTGGGTGGATGGGTTTTTTGAAGGAAATATAAACACAAAAATTTACAATATTGATGCTCTAACTCCTACGAATGGATGTACACATGGTTGCATTTCCACACGCATGCGCGCACGATGAGAGGGGCTGAAAACACATGGAAAGAATAATGACGCATTGCATATTTTATTGTGTAGCGGTGCATACCCTTAAATAATTTATAATATGACCGATGACATTTGTAAATATCATTACATAGCCTCGACCTTGTTGTGAAAGGAAGAACTGGAAGAGCACCATCAAAGATTGTTTTTGTTTTTCAACCAAGGTAGGCAAGATTTATTTTGTATTTTCTACATTATGTGAAGCAAATCTACCGTAGAACACAATATTAAGAATTCACGCTGCATCTATACATTAATTTTTTGCTACTCACGATTTGATTCATTTCTTGCTTTTGCATTCATTAAAATTTAATTAAAAACATAAAATGATGTTTGATTAAATACACTATAATTGTGGAAGACCCGTTTAAACAATATTGTCAAAGTGTGCTATATGACATATATGACAGTGTTTGAATGGACGAATGAACACCCTAGAACACAAAAGTTCAGACAGTTATGCTGTAACTTGTAAAATGTGTACAGGTAAAAAATCAAACAATTATTCTCGGCCGATGAAAATTCTGCAACACAGCAGTTTATGGGGAAAACCGGAATGGTCTCTCAATAAATTTGTCCTTATTCAAATTGTTTTCGAACTGTATTTTTTCAGTTCTTCGTTTTTAGACCTAATCAAAGACACTAGTAGCATGAGGAATCATGAACCTCACATTTTTTAAATTAAAATATTGTTATACGATGCCTTTAGTACACTTTACTCTTTTATCATTAAAAACATTTACCGTCATTCCCTCTCCTTTTCAGTGAATCCCGTCATAGATAGAGATAAAGATAAGAGTTGTCGGTTGTTCACAACAGACAACCCAAGATGGCGGCAGTCTTGATATCTCCGATACGGATCATCTCCGTGTTCATCATCGCTGTCTGCTACCTTGTGAATGCAGAGCAAGGTATGTTTCTTTCGAAATTTAAAGTGTTAATCAGAACCGTTTATGGAGAAATCTTCATTTGACTATCCTACAAAACACACTTTATATGCAGAATTCAGCAAAAGGCAATAACTAGTCGGAATTCGTATATTCTGGCCACGTTTTTCTTCCTTTGGGTCGAAAGTGTAAATCATTTGAAGCTTATTTAGTGAAAATAGTAGCAATACTCGTGGACGTCATAACAAGCCGCCTTGAAAGTAAAAAGGAAATGTCAGCTGATGCCAGAAACAGGGGTTTTGTAATCGTATTCGCCCCATTCGGACCGTTTGAGGCTCTCTTGTATCAAATTCTCAAAAGATACAATAAAAAAAAAATCGAGTTTCTTATGGGGAATTTTTAACACACCTGTTTGGTGTGAAATGTGGTCTCAATGCATAGAATATAAGTTGAGTCAAATGGTAACCATGAACCCACACCACTTTAGTCATTGTTGCCTAAAGCTGCCATTTATTACTATTCATTATACAAATCACCTTTTAAGTTTTGGAGGAAAAGCTAACAAATCCCTTCTTTATGTGACAAAAGTGTTCAATGAAATAAACGTTAATCGGTGCAAGGAAAAGGCATCGCATTTAATCGTTTATCCAATTCTCGTAACAACTGCTAAACAATGTTTTTGAACGACTTCACGAATGCATAACAAATTGGTTGCCTGGTATTTTGAACTTTAAACTTTAGAAATAATAATGAACAAAAATCCCTTTAAATTCTGGAATCGGCCTGGTTTTTTTTAATGGTTTGTACTTGGTTAAATTAAAATAGATGTAACACAAACTGTACTCAAAATTAACACCTTTCCGTTCGATCAAAAGTTGGTTGCAAAAGATGATATGCATATAAACATTTAATCTCATCCCTTTGCAGATAATTTGATTTTCTGCCTTAAAAATACAACACAGTTTGTAGCCCCGTAAAATGATAGAATCAGAGAAAATATTTTAGGTGTCAAATTTTGATGCCTCAGGAGGATGACAATTGTGGGAAAAGCAACCGATTGTGATTGCATTTTCATCAAAACTGGCAGTCATCATCCAAAAGGAAAACTACTTAAAGATACTCAAATGGTATGCACTTGTTTCCTATCCCGCAACGGGGCCCATAAAACAGGGCCCACGAAAGACCAAATAACAGAATAATTTTTCTGACAAGATCCAGAGTTGTTTAAAAAGGTCACGTGCTCCCCACTGCCGTCAGGTAGTAAGCCCCCACTGCCAAAATGTATTGATAATCTGACGTTTTAGGGCAGTACACTTTTCTCTTTCTTAAAAAAAAAATGATTTTCGTCATGTTGTAATATACAAACCAGTAACGGTACGTGAGCAACGTTTTTTTTGCAATTAATATTTATATAATTATATAAATATAGACTCCTCGAAAAAGTTTGGAAATCTGAGTTTGATAGATAATTTTTCCCTTTTCGTAGTAATAATCAATCCATGCTTAGTATCGTCAGAAAGATTATTTAATTTTCTTTAAAATGATACCATACTTGTTATGATTATTTCATCGGAGAAAGGCAGTATTTACAAGTGTGGTATAAAGTGTAAATTGAAAAGTTGCAAAATAGCCGGTAATCATAAAGAGTCAATAAAGAGTCAATAAAAAAAAACATGTTCTTTCGTATGGAATTATGTCTTTTGTTTTCAGCTGGTCAGCCATGATTTTTTTCTTCAGAAGGAGCCCCTACCAATACAAATGTTCATGACTTTGAGATTAAAGGCTTTGCAAAATGACCCCAATTCAGTAAGTCACCCAATTTCTTATTTCCCTGTTGATCAGTGAGTTTTCCAATGTCTTTTGGCCATTATGCATTGTAACACGAACATAATCATAGATTCGAACAAACGTGTGCACAAGTAAGCAACCAAAAAAAGAAAAAAATATGGGCATTTAAAAAAAGAACTCAAACCATTCAGTCTTAAAGTCATAAACAAATGAAGTGGCAGAGGCTCCTTTCGAAACTGACATTCATTTGTTCATGGCTGACCAGCTGAGAACAAAATACATAACTCCATACAAAACAACACGTTCCTTATTGACTCTTCATGACCACCGGTCATTTTGCAGCTTTTCAATTTACACTTAATCCCATATTTTCAAATATATAGAATAGTTATAGTGAGTAGGGTATCATTTGAACGAATATTAAATAATCTTTTTGCTGGTACCAATTATGTCTTGATTACTACTACAAGAAGGGAGAAATAATTGCTGAAAATCAGAGATCCAAACTTTTTTGAGGAGTTTATACAGCGTGGCCCAAAAAGAATGCTACACATGCAATCGTTAATTTCTTCAAAGTCATTCAAAATATGTCATTGGTGATTATTTCATGAGTTAGAGCATTCTTTTTCCAACAAAATGATACCATGATCGTTAATTTTGATTGAGGTGTTTGGATCTCAGGGCTATTTTTCTGAGGCGATGCAATTTCCTAAATTTGCTATTTTTTAACCTCCAGCGATCATCAGAACACCGAAATATTCTCACGTTACGATGTGCCAGTAGCGTAGCCAGCTTTTTGGTATTGGGGGGGGGGGGAGACACCCAAACTAGTACCGGCAACGGCAAATTCAATTTCGTCATGTGTGCGTGCGCGCGCGCGGGGTGTGTGTGTGTGTGTGTGTGTGTGTGTGTGTGTGTGTGTGTGTGTATGTGTGTGTGTGTTGTGTACAAGAATGCAAGCGAGCGTAGCGAGCGAGCGCTCCAGAATGCAGACGATTTGCTCCTTTATATATAACTTAACCTGCCAAGCTCTGTAGAGTTCTCCATTCAACTGTAACTTTTGTCATGCATTACTGGCATTATGATTGCCTTGGCAACAATTATCATTATATGTGCGAGCGAGCGAAGCGAGCGAGCGCCTCATCGCGTACTTTTCATCTGACAGGAACGCTCTTCTATGTGTATCAGGGGAAAATGGGATATACATTTTGTAACCTCATGAATATGAAGTATTGAGAAAATGTGAATTCCATCTGAAAACGGTCAAGTGCAAATAGGCCAATATTAATAGACCCTTTCTATTTGATAATTCAGGTTTGAAATTCCTCTCCTTTTGAAATCTATACAAAGGTAATATGTCGACAAGCATTCCTTTTCAGCAGGAAGCCTTTTTTTAATGCCGGTTTGATTACAGTCCCACTGGTTTCCCTTTAATATGTTAATATTCAATAAATTTTCTCTTCTTTTATTTCTGGTATTACGTTATGACTGACAATTTATCGGTAAAAATTAACGTTTATGACGTATAAGTTATTATGCGAGCGAGCGGAGCGAGCGAGTTTGAAAATGTTCGCATTTTGACATCAGAAAAATTTCCATTTCAAGCAGCATTTTTGTCAGTTATTGGAACATTCTGTTGGTACAAGATGACGTGGTTCTCTTACTGACGACATGACGTTATGATAGTATGATTGACAAATTACCGGCAAAGCACTATCAACAAAATCTAAGTCGTTTTGCGAGCGAGCGAGTTTGAAAATTTTGCGATTTTACATATAAAAAGTGTCATTTCTTGGCTAACTTTCGTCGGTACTTGGTACATTTTGTCGGTACGAGATTTCATGGGTGAAGGTCTAAATGTATCGACAAAATTTCAAATGTACCGACAAAATTCGGAAAATGCATTATTGGGGGGCAATTGCCCCCTCTGCCCCCCCCCCCCCCTTTGGCTACGCTAATGCGGTGTGCCATAGAATAAGGTATGCCGAAACAAACGGCTGGAATGCCCTCGCTTTAATAAGGAAGACGATGCGAGCTGCATCTCCATTGTCATCGCGGTTTGTCTGGTATGGCACACTGACACGCGAGAATATCTCGGTGTTCGGATGACCACCGCTGATGAAAAATTGGCAAATTTGGGAACTGACATTGCCTCGGATAAATGGCCACAGGACCCAAACGAATGACTCAAAATCCATGATCATGGTATCATATTGTTGGAAAAAGTATGTTCTACTCGCTGAAATAACCAATCACATATTGCAGATGATGTTGAAGAAATTAGCGATCGCAGTTGTAGCATTCTTTCTGGGCCACCCTGTATATCTATGACCGTATTCGTATTATTTATATATTTCCCTTGACGCCGTGAAAATATTTAAAACGAATAATTCGGGATTTATTGTGTTTTACAATCAAATATTCATCCGTGTGTAAATTTTATAAATTATGATTGTGAGTGGTCCATTATTGAAAAGAAAATAGCATCGGTGCGTTTGGAAAGTAATTTGATGTAATCGGGGGCAAATATGCTGGTCCGAGTTGTAACAAGCAAATCGTCGACGAATGTGGCAGAGTATCAAATAATGAGTCTCATATTTCTATACAAATTATATATCAGTGTGTGTGTATAATTCTTGCTGGTAGAAATCTCACATATTCTTTAACTATGTTTTGTGTTTTGAATTACTTTTGGTAAAGTATTGTTGTTATCATCGTAATAAAAAAAAGAACTGCATATTTCCCACATTGTTCATCTCTATGTAGTTTATGTGATAGACCATTCTTTTGCGACTAGAATGGCACCAAGGTCATCAATTTTGGTTAGGTACTTTTCATTTTAGGGCCATCTTATGAATTCCTAAAAACATGTCTTACATCATATGTATTAAAAAAATAATCCCTCTGAACTTCACTCCCCATGGCAATGTCAGATGAACGTATATTTAGACAATGATACAGTTTCAGGCGAGTGGTCTAATATTAGCCATTCTGTGTAAGGGTCAACGTCAAACCCCCAAAAGACTGAGGTGAAGGAAGTGATTTGAAATAAAAATGTTAATATCTTTCTTGATGCACCTCCGTTTACATATCAAACACTAGCTGAATCTCTTTGAAGGTTTTTATTTTTTAGTAATCTTTAAAAAATGGACACATTTTGCGGGTGATTTCATGATGAAATACTGAGCAAAATACAGAAAGCCTTTGGAAAAAGTTAAGATGTTCTATCAAATTTACTGGAAAAGCTACCCAATGAATGCAGATGAAGCAACATATCATGAATCAGCTTCATTTATATTCTCAGTTCTTACAAACCTGGCATGATTTTTTGGCTGTCTTTTGAATCCACCCGTATGTTAGACCAAGGAGTTACTACGCTTGGTTTGATTCAAGATTCTAACGCATACGTGTGTTTACATGTACTGTGCATGAGCGATATGCTACATGTATGTTGAAAAAATCTTGCCTACACTACTCTGGCCGACTGAGCAGGACAAGAGATACAATTGCACAGAATGTTGCCAATGTAGGCTTGTAAGATGATTGTTTTCGCATAATTTGTAAGCCAATAGTTAAATTCACTGGGTAAAGAATGTAATTAGCTGCTCTGCATTTTCCAAAAGTTTCTTTTCTCGCACACACTGGTAACATTGATCCTATTGGTAAATAAGACAGAGACAAGGGTCTTGTTAGTTTTGATTTCATACGTTTGCCAGAGCTTTCACCTGTCGATTTCTGCATTTGCTAGTCTAGCACCAGCAACACAAAAGTCTGTTTCTCATTATGGAAGCTTTGAATTGAATGTATTCAGATTTTACCATGATAATGACTGCCACTCCTTTTCAAAACAACGAAAGTTCACGACACGCAAGAAAACCTTTATGAAAACATGCATACAAAAGTATACCCCGCATAGAAGTACAAACAACTATGCTTTACAGAACTAATGATCCATGCGGCTTGCTAGTCAACGCAAGATTACTAACCCTTAGTTTAATATCATTGAGGTCAATACAGAGTTCAATGTTGAGGTTTTTTTTCTTTTTATTATATGATGACGTAGACATACTGTATCTTATCCTTGGCTTATTATTTTGTTCGAGACATGAAAACATGCTAAACAATAAGAACAAAAACCAAACAGAAGTCAAGAAGGAAAAGCTTAATGTTCATTCATTTATTACTTATTTCGTGGGCAATATCAATAATGCTGAACAAACCCAGTCGCTGTGTCGGAGTCGAGGCCAAAAGTACCGAGTCCGAGTCCGCATATAAAGAAAATCTTGTCATTCATTTTACATTGGGACTCGACGCCGAGTCCGAATCCCGAGTTCACTAAATTTTGAACTAGAGTCCAGACCCGACTTAAATACTGCCTATTCATTATTTAAATAATCAAATGTATATGTCCTTGAAATTTAAATGTATTAGTTGCCGCAAAGATTACACTTGAAAGTCCAATGAAATCAAGCCAAGGTGAGCCAGCCCCTATTATTTTGTAAACAACATTGTGAAATAATCCCATCTTGACTCACCTCCAGCCCCGGAACGCAAAATGAACCACCAGTGAGTTCAAAAGTTCAAG
>JZLH01S0015178.1:5037-18912 GCA_001188425.1 Eucidaris tribuloides
GTTAAACCACAGGCTAACAGTTGACACCGGTTTAAAAAATGTGAGCTACATAATCCTCCGTTCCAAGTGTCTTTGATGAGTCTAATAATGAAAGCCCTGAAAAACAGTATTTCAAAATGATTATTTAGTGCTTGGAAAAAAAAATGAAAATCTACATGTACTCAAGTTGACCAGATTCACCTGCCATTTCTTCCATAGACTTACTGTGTGTAGATCTAGGCTATTTTGTACTCCTTCCAAGTACTTATATTGTTATTCGTTCATTATGCTGCCAGTGGCAGCATAACTTTCCAAACTTAATTATGTATTCTAGGGTGTTTATTTGTCCAGTTGAACGCTACTATGTAGCTCAGATATCAAAGTTTGAAAAGCTCACAATGCTTGCCTTTGTCTTTAATATTCCCAAAAAATTATGACACTCAATAAACATTTGTCCGTTCCCTCTCCCTCTCTCTGTCCCCCCCCCCCCCCACGCTCAGGCATTTGCAATATTCTGTGGAATGGGAATCCACAATACCAAGACGTACGAGAAGGTGTGCCGAGCAGTTGCCAAGCAACGAGTCGCTCTAGAGGTAAGAAGACAAAACTTTTTATGGTTTTTGAATCATTTTTCTTTCTATTCTTTTTACAGATCATAGAGAATGAAAACATGACTTTGATGTATTTTAGACTGAAAGTAGATATTTAACTGGTGTATTATGAGAACATAAAGCCCAAGTCCTACTATGGTGTGTTTGACCCGTGGGCTCACTGCTGTATGGCATTACTGTTCAATGAAAGACAACATGATTTCACTTGGTTAACCATGAAGATAAAGCCATTATGTGTTCTGGCCAAAAAAAATCTAAGCAGAAAATTTATTTTATTTTTTATCGATATGTGGCAATGTGTACTTAATGGGGCAAAGGTATTAGCAATTATATAACTTTATTGTTTATTCAATGTTTGACTGAAAAGTTTGTCACATTTTCTGGGCTTTTGTAGAACCCTGTCATCTCTGAGTGTGCAATGTACAACTTGTCATCACCAAATGGTTAAAAAACACGAATGGTGAAATATTTCTTGATCAAATTGCTATGACATTCTGAATCATTAAATGTTTTTGGATAACTTTCCTTAGACCTCATGTACATTCTTTCAATTCGTCAAAGTACTATGATATTTCTAAATTTTCCAAATTGTTTAATGCTGCAAATAAACATACACAAAAAGTAAGTTCCCCCTTGTTCAAATACCATAACTTTTTAATGAAATGCGTTTTAGCAAAATAACTTGGCAGGAACATTTCCACACACTCCTTGACTAACCTCTGTTTGAAAAATAAGATTAATCGTCAAGCCGTGCATGAGAGTGAGCATGAATTAAAGGCAAAAATGTCACTTTTCAAAAGTCACAGGAGTCATCTCTATTGCCAAAGTAATGATAAATAATGCATTTTTTGCTTTATTTATAAAGTGTGATCACTGAACCTGACATGTCTTACAACCTCTTATGTCCATACAATGTGTAAAGATACACTTTGCTGAAAAATATCGGATTTCAATTTTTTCAATAAACTTAATGGATTTTACAATTACAAAATTGAGGATGGATGGAAATTGTTAAATTGAGCTTACGTGAAAAATATGCGAAAAGTGCCAAAAGAATTGTTAGGGGGTTAAACGACAGCTAATTAACATAAATAGCATTTATACATTCAACAAAAATATATTATATCTCATTTACACAGTGGCATAGAGTATACATGTTTAATCCTCCCTCTTCTTTGCAATCTGGGTTCTCCTGTGCAATAACAATAATCTGTGCCCACTATTCGGTCTCTACGATGAAATAGGAAGAAACCGTTCTGCCAAATCCATTGTGTCTTGTGGGGGATACCTGCCTTAAGTGTTTGAAATGATTGATTATTCACAAATCATTGATATGTTTACTTTGTCGAGAGTGGCTTGCAGTGGATGTGTATATAGATACAGCTGTTGAAAGTCACAGGTATAGAATAATACTCAACCCCATGAGAAATCCTGATCACGTAAATATGCAGCAAACTTACCAAGTTCTTATATTGATTTATTTACTCCTTTTCCTTATATTATTTGCAAAAGGGGAGGAGAAGAGCATAGTTTGGTTGTCTAAAGTTAGCAAGGCTGTCATTGGGAAAATAAAATCAGTCAGTATTATGTTAAAGCGCACAGGCTAACAATGACCACAGTTTTAAACAGTGTGAGTTACATAATCCTCCATGCTCTACTTAATTGTCTTTGATAAGGTCTGACACTGAAGCCCTGAAACAAATTGTATTTTTATGCTCCGGCAACTTTCGGGTTGTCTGTCCGTCTGTCCGTCCGTTACCGGATCTTCGTTACGCGATAAAAGAACCGCTGATCGGATTTTCATGTAACTGGGATCAAGTATGTACTATGGGGCAACAATGAACTGATTAGATTTTGGAGCTGAAAGGTCAAAGGTCAAAGGTCAAAGGTCACCGGGCCTAAAATATGTCTGATTGGGCTCGTTACCGCGATAACTTGTGAACGGCGAGTTGGATTTTGATGTAACTTGGGTGAAGTAATGTATTATGAAGCAACAATGAACTGATTAGATTTGGGGGTTGAAAGGTCAAAGGTCAAAGGTAACCGGGCCAAATATGTCTGACGTGGGCTCGTTACCCTGTAACTTTTGAATGGAAAGTTGGTTTTGATGTAACTTGGGTGAAGTATGTATTTATGACGCAACAATAAACTGATAAGATTTTGGAGTTGAAAGGTCAAAGTCAAAGGTCACCGGGCCTAAAATATGTCTGACTTGGGATCGTATACCGCGATAATTTGTGAATGGCAGTTGGATTTTGATGTAACTTGTGTGAAGTATGCATTATGATGCAACAATGAACTGATTAAGATTTTGGGGTTGAAAGATTCAAAGGTCACAGGGCCTAAAACAGTCTGATTTCGGCTCGTTACCATGATAACTTAAGAAAGGCATGTTGGATTTGAATGTAACTTGGGTGAAGATGGTGAAAATATTATTTCTGTCATTTCTAACATATTATCTACAAAAACTTGACATATCAGAATAAATTTCTTATGTATTTTATTTTTTTCAACCTTTTCTTTTTATCTTTTTTGTAGCAAAATTGTTGCAGACACTCTTGAAGCATAATTAATGCTAATATTTGCTAGCCAATCAAAGTGAAAATATCTATATTTATATGAATTGATAAAAAAAAATTGCATTGATTTTGTAAACAAATCACATTTTGGAGCTGACATGCATGTACAAAAAGTCGTGCAGCTTGTATTGGGTATGTTCCAATTTTTGTGAAAATAAGTCTCAAATGATGCACGACTCTTGAAACTAAAATTCATTACAACGGCATGGTACAAAAACTTTTACGCTGCGTAAAAAAAAAGAAATTCGCCCTCCCCCCCCTCAGTGTAGGGTTGAGGAGAATCAAGCGTGAACATACCAGCAATTTAATTCTCTCGAAGCCTGAGAAAAATAAATTCCATAGGAAGGCTACACAAAAATTTATCTGTCACAAGCATACTGATGGAACTTATGTAAAATTAGTCAACTTTGACTACAAAATTTTCATTACATGTAGTAGAACCTTTGCATAGTTTCTTGATTCTAGAATAGTTTTTACCCAAGTTGAGGACTACCCCAATAACTGTCATTTACATTAGGCTCTGTCTAAGTGAAATTATTTTGCACTTTTGATTACATGTAGATGAGAAAACTTAAAGGAGAAGGCACCAGCAAATAAAGGCATAAGTTAAGAAAATATTTGAGTTCTTGCCAACCAATCAGATGCATGTGCACGCAGGAGCTGACCATGCCGTGACCAATGCATGCCACAGAGCGTGTGTTAGCCGCACCGTGGTAATGTATGCCACTGTTTAAATTGATAAGCTCCTCCCCTCTATAGCTGTTTCTGCAAGTTTTGTCTTAGGGTAAACTTACAAAGACGTAAAATCACACAAATTAACTAATTTATAGGGCCTTGATGAGGGTGAGTTATCACACAGTACCCTTATTTAGGCTGTTTTTGACCCATGTACCATTAAATTTCACAATACTCACAATGTCATTTTTATTGTTAACTTTATGCCGTTAGTTGCTGGCGCCTTCTCCCTTTAAGCACCACCATAATTTTTTTGACAGTTTAATCAAAAGTGGAACAAGAAGACCTTACTTCATACATTTTAAGTCACTTTTTCTTGCTAACATACTGTTCTGAAGCTTGCCAAGAAAATACACCTCACAAAATTGCCAAATCAAATAGTTTGGTCAGAAACTTGTTTCATTTATCCCCACCAAATGTAAAGTTTGTTTTATTTGTACAGGAATGAGTGGTTAGACTAGAGTAACAAAAGTGCAAATATATAGTCACTTACAAAAGAAACTTGACTTGTGATCCATGTAAAGTTGGGAACTAGTCATACATAGCCTGGGAAAAATACAAGACTAGAAAATGTCATTACAAGAGTTTATGAGAAGACATACAATGTTAAAAAGTGGAATAAATTGCATTGTCGTATTGTTTGTGGGCAATACATTCATACATTATGAGTACATTATTTTATTATAGATGCTACTTTACATTACACTCAATTTATGTATTTCATCTTTTACAATTAATGCACTCTAGCACATTCACAATGTTCAGTAAAAAAGTGAATAACTTTTTTTTTTCTATCCAAAACATGTATTACACTTGTTTGTTTTGAGTGCATGATAGAAATAGGTTGTATACTCAGTGTTATTTAATATTTACCACTTCTGTACTTTTTTTACTCTTGAGCATTTGTATCCTTACAACCCACCCCCATAACATTTATGGAATAATAATTTAAAATCAATTCATCAAATCAATCATCAATCATCAATCAATCAATCAATCAATCAATCAATAGGAATAAAGCAAAATTGAATTACAAAATCTAAGCATTCACGGAGCCCTTCGTCACATTTGATAGATCTTCAAGTTTCTTTTTACCTCATCCTATCCAAAGTGTCTTCAGATGCCTGTTGAAATGATTTACATGTAAATGAAGTGACAAGATGTACGTCTAGTTTCAGCAGCTGATATGTGAAGATTGGACATCACTGCAAGTTTTTGATGAATTGATAACGAATTGATACATAATTATGTACTAATGTGCTGATTATTTGAGTAATGTAAGAAACTTGCTAAACAAGTATATGTATGTGTTATATATTTTTTGATGTGCAGATGAAATCAGATGCAAGATGCCAGTGAAAATTATTTCATTTGTTACAATGTAAATGTAATATCTTCTGGATAGATAATCTTATATTTTATTTAACTGTATGCATATAATATTACTGTGTATTATATATTATCACAGTCTTATACGTGTACATACCTTTTTAATGACATACATGTACATGTATGTTTCATATAAATGATTTGTATAATCCATGTGAAGTGAGTGTCTGTTTACTTGAGTGGCTCAACATCTCTATATGGGTCTTAGAATGATTTGTGTGTGCATTAAATCGTGAAATTCACGAAAATAAAACCACCATGAAATATTCTGCACAAACAGTAATATTTTTTGAAACACTAGCCATCCACAAACACATAGAAACTATGTAAATTTCTCCCATTTCACACAAAAATCTAAGAAAGAATTTGAAATTTGTAGATAAATACCCAATGTAAAGGTACGAGTTTTATAGTAATAATAATGATAATAATAAAGGACATTTATATTGCGCAGATACTATAATAATATACTCTACTCTTCTTAACCCGTTGGAGACTAAGTACGAGTTAACTCGTGTTGGAGTGTATGGAAAATGTGTGTTACACCAAAATCAAAAATGCTCTGTCACCAAGGGTAACTTTTGAGTAGATAATGAGTAATTTAGAGTGGGACATCTCTGTGTACATAGACGTGAAAGGAAAAAATCTCTTACCAACATAATTTTCATGTTATTGGCACTCGTTAAAGGTGTACAATTTGTGGCGCAAAATTGTGTGAGTGACACATTAAGGGTAAAACACCCCGTTTAAATTTTTTCTTCTTATTTACTTCGTGTGTCAAATCAACAGTTTGATGTTCATTGTGTATGTGTGTGAGTGTGGGAGAGTATGTTTGTCTGTGTTGTCTGTGCATACATATTTGTTTTGTTTAATTGTCAAGTAGTAAACTATTTGTAAATTTCTTTAATTTTGATTGATATCTTTACTTTAAAGGGGTGAAACCTCCAAGATTTTTCTTTAATCTTTTCATCAACCCTCGCTCATATTTTGTTACTGTAGTTTGTTATTTATTTATTGTAAGTTTGTTTGTATTGGTTCCTATCTTAATGAATATTGTTTAATTTTCTTTATGTTTGTATATGAGTGAAAATAGATAAAATAATGCACTATTGCATATTGCACTAAAATATCGCACTATTAACAATGACCAGTGAAACGCCATCATTTTCATCTTCCCAGCAGTATCAGTAGACATAATATTCCTGTATTTCACAGAATTATCCCCTTGGGAATCATTACCCAACTTTTTTTCAACTTTGCACTATAGTTATCTTGAAATATTTAGTGTTGTGTACTTCACGGTTTCATCTGGGGATCTATAAACTGACTAAAATTACTCATCTTCACACTGCGGTAAATGGCAATTGGAAACGAGTGTGCGATTATGGCTTTTAATGCTCATATAAGAAATTAAACAGTAAAAAGGAGAATGGAAATTGACCGTAGAATCCAGTAAAATTAGGCTTTGTTTTATTCTCAGGTTAATCGTCCTTCTTATATGTCACAGGTGAAGTTTTGCGCAAGAAAATGACACCTTTCAATAAATGCTGATAGCATTTATAGCACTAAATTGTTGTATTACTGTGTGAATTGTTAAATGAAGCATGGCTACAAGCATACTGCAGGGCTCCACACCAACTTTTTTTTATGTTGGCCCTTTGGGCAAGTGCAATTATCACTTTCAGATTTTTACTTTCCCGAATGAAAAATTTAATTGCCCCAAAATAAACAATAAAAAACATTAACGATGACTTCTTGCTTATTTTAACAACTTGGACCTTTCAATAGCATTGAATGTTTGTTATGTTAATTCTGGGGGTTGCAAAATGTGTTATTTTATGAATTTGAAGAGTCATAAAATTAATACAATAAACAAAATATAGTGTAAGTTAACTGATCACAAAATGTTAGACATATTTTGTTCGTTCTTGGTCAAATTTTTGGACACGTTTTGCCCATTTTGTTATCCTGTGACAAATGAGTCAGAAGACAGATTTAGTGTCAGTATTGTCAATTTGCCATTGGGTTTGTAATTCAGTGTAGGATTAGTGTATGAAATAATCTTGGAGGAAATGTCATCAAACTGCCAGGTCTCCCCAATTTTGCAGGAGGTTGGTTGAAAATATACTAATCTTACCACATCCAGACATGCAAAGTTGAATATCTCTCTGATTGCGGTTTGAAATTTCTGTGATTAAAACATGTAAATGTTGGTGACATGGGTCCTAGGAGTAAATTTACTCTTAGAGATGACCTCAATAGTTAAACCCACAGGTTAACATTGACCACGGTTTAAAAAAATGTGAGCTACATTATCCTCCATGTTCCAAGTGTCTTTGATAAGGTCTAAAAATAAAGCCCTGAAAAAACAGTATTTCAAAATTATTATTTAGTGCTTAAAAAAAAAAATGAAAATCTACAAGTACTCAAGTTGACCAGATTCACCTGCTCATTTCTTCCCATAGACTTACTGTGTGTAGATCTAGGCTATTTTGTACTCCTGCCAAGTACTTATATTGTTTATTCATTCAATATGCTTCCAGTGGCAGCATAACTTTCCAAACTTAATTATGTATTCTAGGGTGTTTATTTGTCCAGTTGAATGCTACTATGTAGCTCAGATATCAAAGTTTCACATGTTTTTGCCTTTGTCTTTAATATTCCAAAAAAGTTATGACACTCAATAAACATTTGTCCGTTCCCTCTCCCCCTCTCTCTGTCCCCCCCCCCACCCTCAGGCATTTGCAATATTCTGTGGAATGGGAATCCACAATACCAAGACGTACGAGAAGGTGTGCCGAGCAGTTGCCAAGCAACGAGTCGCTCTAGAGGTAAGAAGACAAAACTTTTGATGGTTTTTGAATCATTTTTCTTTTCTATTCTTCTTACAGATCATAGAGAATGAAAACATGACTTTGATGTATTTAGACTGAAAGTAGATATTTAACTGGTGTATTTATGAGAACATAAAGCCCAAGTCCTACTATGGTGATGTTTGACCCCGTGGGCTCACTGCTGTATGGCATTACTGTTCAATGAAAGACAACATGATTTCCACTTGGTTAACCATGAAGATAAAGCCATTATGTGTTCTGGCAAAAAAAATCTAAGCAGAAAATTTATTTATTTTTATCGATATGTGGCAATGTGTACTTAATGGGGCAAAGGTATTAGCAATTATATAACTTTATTGTTTATTCAATGTTTGACTGAAAAGTTTGTCACATTTTCTGGGCTTTTTGTAGAACCCTGTCGTCTCTGAGTGTGCAATGTACAACTTGTCATCACCAAATGGTTAAGAAACCACAAATGGTGAAATATTTCTTGATCAAATTGCTATGAACATTCTGAATCATTAAATGTTTTTGGATAACTTTCCTTAGACCTCATGTACATTTTTTCAATTCGTCAAAGTACTATGATATTTCTAAATTTTTCCAAATTGTTTAATGCTGTAACTAAACACTACACAAAAAGTAAGTTCCCCCTTGTTCAAAATACCATAACTTTTTAATGAAATGCGTTTTAGCAAAATAACTTGGCAGGAACATTTCCACACTCCTTGACTAACCTCTGTTTGAAAAATAAGATTAATCCGTCAAGCCGTGCATGAGTGAGCATGAATTAAAGGCAAAAATGTCACTTTTCAAAAGTCACAGGAGTCATCTCTTATGCCAAAGTAATGATAAATAATGGCATTTTTGCTTTATTTATAAAGTGTGATCACTGAACCCTGACATGGTTACAACCTCTTATGTCCATACAATGTGTAAAGATACACTTTGCTGAAAAATATCGGATTTCTAATTTTTTCAATAAACTTAATGGATTTTACAATTACAAAATTGAGGATGGATGGAAATTGTTAAATTGAGCGTACTGAAGCGTAAATATGCGAAAAGTGCCAAAAGAATTGTTTGGGGGTCAAACGACAGCTAATTAACATAAATAGCATTTAATCATTCAACAAAAATATATTATGATCTCATTTACACAGTGGCATAGAGTATACATGTTTAATCCTCCCTCTTCTTTGCAATCTGGGTTCCCCTGTGCAATAACAATAATCTGTGCCCACTATTCGGTCTCTACGATGAAATAGGAAGAAACCGTTCTGCCAAATCCATTGTGTCTTGTGGGGGATACCTGCCTTAAGTGTTTGAAATGATTGATATTCACAAATCATTGATATGTTTACTTTGTCGAGAGTGGCTTGCAGTGGATGTGTATATAGATACAGCTGTTGAAAGTCACAGGTATAGAATAATACTCAACCCCATGAGAAAATCCTGATCACGTAAATATGACAGTCAACTTACCAAGTTCTTATATTGAATTTATTTACTCCTTTTCCTTATATTATTTGCAAAAGGGGAGGAGAAGAGCATAGTTTGGTTGTCTAAAGTTAGCAAGGCCGTCATTGGGAAAATAAAATCAGTCAGTATTATGTTAAAGCCACAGGCTAACAATGACCACAGTTTTAAACAGTGTGAGTTACATAATCCTCCATGCTCTACTTAAATTGTCTTTGATAAGGTCTGACACTGAAGCCCTGAAACAAATTGTATTTTTATGCCTCCGCAACGAAGTTGCCGGAGGCATTATGTTTTCGGGTTGTCCGTCCGTCTGTCCGTCCGTTACCGGATCTCGTTACCGCGATAACTTAAGAACCGCTGATCGGATTTTGATGTAACTTGGGTGAAGTATGTATTATGACGCAACAATAAACTGATAAGATTTTGGAGTTGAAAGGTCAAAGGTCAAAGGTCACCGGGCATAAAATATGTCTAATTTGGCTTGTTACCGCGATAACTTGTGAACGGCGCTGTTGGATTTTGATGTAACTTGTGTGAAGTATGCATTATGATGCAACAATGAACTGATTAGATTTTGGGGTTGAAAGATCAAAGGTCACAGGGCCTAAAACAAGTCTGATTTCGGCTCGTTACCATGATAACTTAAGAAAGGCATGTTGGATTTGAATGTAACTTGGGTGAAGATGGTGAAAATATTATTTCTGTCATTTCTAACAATTATCTACAAAAACTTGACATATCAGAATAAATTTCTTATGTATTTTATTTTTTTTCAACCTTTTCTTTTTATCTTTTTGTAGCAAAATTTGTTGCAGACACTTCTTGAAGCATAATTATGCTAATATTTGTAGCCAATCAAAGTGAAAATATCTATATTTATATGAATTGATAAAAAAAAATTGCATTGATTTTGTAAACAAAATCACATTTTGGAGCTGACATGCATGTACAAAAAGTCGTGCAGCGTTGTATTGGTATGTCCAATTTTTGTGAAAATAGTCTCAAATGATGCACGACTCTTGAAACTAAAATTCATTCAACGGCATGGTACAAAAACTTTTACGCTGCGTAAAAAAAAAAATTCGCCCCCCCCCCCCTCAGTTGTTAGGGTTGAGGAGAATCAAGCGTGAACATACCAGCAATTTAATTCTCTCGAAGCCTGAGAAAAATAAATTCCATAGAAGGCTACACAAAAGATTTATCTGTCACAAGGCATACTGATGGAACTTATGTAAAATTAGTCAACTTTTGACTACAAAATTTTCATACATGTAGTAGAACCTTTGCATAGTTTTCTTGATTCTAGAATAGTTTTTACCCCAAGTTGAGGACTACCCCCAATAATGTCATTTACCATTAGGCTCTGTCTAAGTGAAATTATTTGCACTTTTGATTACATGTAGAGTGAGAAACTTAAAGGGAGAAGGCACCAGCAACTAACAGGCATAAGTTAAGAAAATATTTGAGTTCTTGCCAACCAATCAGATTGCATGTGCACCGCAGGGAGCTGACCATGCGTGACCAATGCATGCCACGCGACGTGTGTTAGCCGCACCGTGGTAATGTATGCACTGTTTAAATTGATAAGCTCCTCCCCCTATAGCTGTTTCTGCAAGTTTTATCTTAGGGTAAACTTACAAAGACGTAAAATAAACACAAATTAACTAATTTATAGGGCCTTGATGAGGGTGAGTATCACACAGTACCCCTTATTTAGGCTGTTTTTGTCACCATGTACCATACTTCTCACAATACTCACAATGTCATTTTTATTGTTAACTTATGCCTGTTAGTTGCTGGCGCCTTCTCCCTTTAAGCACCACCATGATTTTTTTGACAGTTTAATCAAAAAGTGGAACAAGAAGACCTTGACTTCATACTGTTAAAGTCACTTTTTTCTTTGCTAACATACTGTTCTGAAGCTTGCCAAGATAAATACACCTCACAAAATTGCAAATCAAATGTTTGGTCAGAAACTTGTTTCATTTATCCCTCACCAAATGTAAAGTTTAGTTTTATTTGTACAGAATTGAGTGGTTAGACTAGAGTGACAAAAGTGCAAATATATAGTCACTTACAAAAGAACTGACTGTGATCTATGTAAAGTTGGGAACTAGTCATAACTAGCCTGGGAAGAAATACAAGACTAGAAAATGTCATTACAAGAGTTTATGAGAAGACATACAATGTTAAAAAGTGGAATAAATTGCAGTTGTTGTATTGTTTGTGGGCAATACATCATACATTATGAGTACATAATTATTATTATAGATGCTACTTAACATACACTCAATTTTGTATTTCATCTTTTACAATTAATGCACTCTAGCACATTCACATGTTCATGTAAAATAAGTGAATAACTTTTTTTCTTCTGTCCAAAACATGTATTACACTTCATTTGTTTTGAGTGCATGATAGAAATACGTTGTATACTCAGTGTTATTTGAATATTACCACTTCTGGTACTTTTTTTTACTCTTGAGCATTTTATCCTTACAACCCCCCCCATAACATTTATGAATAATAATTTAAAATCAATCAATCAATCAATCAATCAATCAATCAATCAATCAATCAATCAATCAATAGGGAAATAAAACAAAAATTGAACTAGATTTTAATTCGTCACTGAGACGAATTGGTGATCCGCGTAAACGCTCCGTTCATTTAATCTTCAAAAAATGTGGCAAACAATCTATATCAAGTATCATTGCTTGCTGAAATATGTTCCTCATCACCTTACATTCTCTTTCAAACATCAATTCAAAATTCTACGTGCGCGTACGCGTTCGTTGCGACGCACGGACGGTTATGATTAGGACCAGTGATGACCTTTGACCTGAAGTTACTGTGCACCAACTTTGGTTATGTTACTCGACTCCAGTCATGAGATATGCCCGAAATACGATTTTACTTTGTGACGTCATAGATGACGTCACAAAACTTTGGCATATAAACAGATGCCTGAAATGCTATCTACGCATCATAGTCTATCAGAATAAGCAATAAAAAGTAGGGGTCACCGTTAATTCTAGAGAGTTATGAGTGATTTTAAAATGCCACAAATCACTACGCGCGCATGCGCACGCATTTACGTTTTTAGGACTTGTAAGCAATATTTTGGGTCCGGCTGGTCGGGAAGGGGTTCTAATTGATGTAGAATTCAGTCAGACATCCAAATCCATCGAAAAAACGACGGTATTCGGTCGGGAAAGTGGTGCGCGCGAAAAAACGCGCGCGTACGCGCTCGCACTAAAATACTCAAAATGACCTGAAACATATAGTACTGTTAATAAGAAGTCATTTGGAGCATTTTTATTTTTTGACGCGCCCGTACACGCATGTGGAGACGCGCGCGCGCAAGTGGTTTAGACCAACAGATGAACCATGACCTGAACTTGACCCTTGCCAAGTTTGGTTGTTTTATTCGACCGCCGGCTTGAGATATTGCAAATATAGCTTAACTCTAGCTTTTTCATAAATAACGTCATAGATGACGTCACTGATGGTTTATGACATTGACAAGACTACCATGCCGAGGTATTGACATGGGACATAACTATGCTAAGTTACAAGACTAATGCTGTTGTCATTCTTGAGATATCGTCTGAACAAAAAGTGACCAGAAAGAAACACAAATAAACAAAGTAAGAAAAAAAAATTCGTACAAACTCTAGGGTGATCCGCGTTTACGCGGATCACCAATTAAAAAAATCTGAAGCATTCACGGAGCCCCCTTCGTCACATTTGATAGATCTTCAAGTTTCTTTTTACCTCATCCTATCCAAAGTGTCTTCAGATGCCTGTGAAATGATTTACATGTAAATGAAGTGACAAGATGTACGTCTAGTTTCAGCAGCTGATATGTGAATTGGACATCACTGCAAGTTTTGGGATGAATTGATAACGAATGATACATACTAACATAATTTGTACCTAATGTGCTGATTATTGAGTAATGTAAGAAACTTGCTAAACAAGTATATGTATGTGTTTATATATTTTTATGTGCAGATGAAATCAGATGCCAAAGATGCCAGTGAAATTATTTCATTTGTTACAATGTAAATGTAATTTCTTCTGGATAGATAATCTTATATTTTATTTAACTGTATGCATATAATTTACTGTGTATTATATTATCACATGTCTTATACATGTACATACCTTTTAAATGACATACATGTACATGTATGTTTCATATAAATAATTTGTATAACCCATGTGAAGTGAGTGTCTGTTTAGTTGAGTGTCAAACTTATG
>JZLH01S0015178.1:20846-31445 GCA_001188425.1 Eucidaris tribuloides
TTGAATTTGAATTTGAATATTCAGCATTTTCTGACTTCAACCCCCCCCCTAAAATAAACCTGATTGCTCTCCGTACCCCACCCCCAAATTAAAAGTCCCAGTGCCACCACTTGAACTAACCAATGACTGAAAAACCACATTAGTCCGTCTTGGTTGGCTTGGAAAAGAGATAGCATCTCGTGGACATGAAACTCCCTATTTGCTTGAATGTAATCTGCCTAATGCATTTGGGGAGGGATTAAACAAATGTGAAATTTGGTATACGGTACGAGCGACATTAAGATGTCCGTGTGTTTCCATGAAAGCTTGGGATAGGCTGCCTCAGTTCTGTTTGGCACACTGAACGTGAAACTGCATGTACCTTATACAGTATTTGTACAATTATACCCACCGCCCTACCCCTTTAGTAACAACAAACAATACAGGTAAAAATTTATAAGTACATGTACAGTTGAAAAACATATTTTGCAACATATGAATCCGAAATTCTGAATTTTACATGTATGTATCTGTCTTTAGTTGGATTAAATCTGAGCAAAAACGCTTTGGTATATAAATCAATGATATAGCCTTAAAATTATTTATTGCATTATAAACTAACTAAGTTAATACTTTGTAAAATGTTCAATACTTGGATTTTCAATTTCAGGGTTCCATGGTAAATTGATATCTGTTGAATGGGCGATCTTGATGAAATAAATGAATATACAATAAGCTATAAAGTAAATAATTTGAGGGTAGCAAGCTGTTGATTTGTTTTGGAGAAATATTTTTGTATTTCTGATTTTTTTCCAATTACCTAGCACAAAAAAAAATATTTCTACCCTGTATTTCACAGTGTATTGTTCCACAAAGCCATTCAATAGCACATTTCTGAGACTGAAGAATCTTAAGTAATTTTCTTTAAAAAAGAAATAATAATAATTGCTGTTTAATTCACTGATAGTTTGTTCAGCAGAGTAGTTTATTTTATTTTTCCACATCATGAAAAAAGAAGTACAATATTATAATCATGCTTGTGGAAGTAATTTATTAATCCACAATATTCTATTTACATCATTTTAATACATTCGCCTGTTATAATCTGCATTGAGGTGTAAGTAATCACCATCATCAAACAACAGAGGCAGTGTTGCAACAAAATTCCCTTTTGTGGGTATTTCTCTTAAAGATAACAGCAGTCTCACAGCGACATTGCTTCCCATTTTTTTTTTATAATTAAACAAAATTCCAGATTTCTTTTCAGTCCTTGAAAATCTGTATTCATCTCTATACAGAGGCATGTGAAACTCAATAGTTGATACTGCGATTATCAACCAACAAGTTTGAGTGAATGTAGAATCAGGGTATTATTATTTGTTAGCAATATATGTATGTAAATGACAGTAAACCAAACTTGATGGCAGCCGCTTGTGCTGCTATGTTTTAGATCCCAAGATGGCAAGCCATAAAATCCTGTCACATTCAATAGGTATGGATCTGCTCAGTGATATAATAGAATGGCTTATAGATTAGTGTACATGGGGGTGGGGTGGGGAGGTATTAGTCCCCCCTCCTGCCTCCCCTCCCCAGATAAATTATCTGTCACAAGACATTTCATTCACGTATCATTATTGCTTTTGTACATGTACTGTTTTGTGGGGTTTATTTTCCTTCAGGTGACATATCTCCTGAAAACCTTAAGGCAAGATTCACCGTGACATCAAGTTGGTTTTAATAAAGCAGAACAGTGAGAGAAACATATTGAAGTGATAGGCTAACATTGTGGAGCTTCAATTTAAAAAATTGTCAACCTTTGATATCTGAGCTACATAGTAGTGTTCAAATGGACAAATAAACACCCTAGAATACAAAAGTTTGGACAGTTACACTGCCAATGGAAAGTTATGCATGAGTAAACAATTAAAACTCGGGGCGAGTTTTAATAGCCTAGATGTACACACAGTAAGTCTATGGGAGGAAATGGGCAAGTAAATCTGGTCAACTTACGATTTTCACTTTTTTAAAGCACTAAATAATCATTTTGAAATACAATTTTTTCAGGGCTTCATTTTTCGACCTCATCAAAGACACTGGTAGCATGGGGAATCATGTGGCTCAGATTTTTTAACTGTGGTAAATGTTAGCCAATACCTTTAATGAAAGTTTAGCGAAAATCCACCAAAGAATACCAGAGTTATGAGGTTTCAAAGTTTTCAATTTGTGAGCGAGCAGCTTCCAATATGTCAATGCAATATAACTTCCATAAATTGCCATTTTTTAAAGGTTCATGATAACTTAATGTTTTTTTTTTCATGGAAGCGTGTATAAAATAATGTTTTTGATAATATATTGAATGCACAGGGTAAAATCATTTCAAATTTCTGAGAAAATGGCACTTTTATGGAATTCATAATTCATATCACATGACATACATGTATGGGGGAGCTGCTCGCATGTGACGTCACAAATTAGAAACTTTGAAACCTCGTAACTCTGTTATTCTTTGGTGGATTTTGACCAATCTTTCATTAATATGTTTCATTGTTTTGCTATTATCATAACCAACTTGATGTCAGGGTGAACCTTGCCTTTAATTAATGAAATACTGTTAACAATTAAAGGGCAGATACATGGAAGGGAGAAGCCAAAACTGCCTCAAGAACCAAATGAGTTGAAACATTATACCAATATATACACTGGGTATAGAGTATATATTCAGGCTGGAAGGATTTGTCTTTAATTTGTATACTTTTAGAGGAGAAACAAACATTAATTTACCTGTATTGAATTGATCTCTGACCCTGATAGAAATTGATCCCATAGAAAGCTACTCATCGTATTTCACCATCACTGCACTTTCTGATAATAATCATAAACCAAAGAAGAAGGTATAGATAGGAAATTTTCACAGCAGAAACTTTGAACAGACAGCTATACTTGATTCTGAGATCATTAACCCCATTCAGATAGCCCAAATTCACCGGCTCTGAGCCAGCTCTGCTACTCTTCCACCTTCTGTCTGAATGGTTTAAGCCGGCGAAAAGGAGTTTTAAGTACGCCCACTCTGAGCCCGCTCTAAAACACCTACGGAGGTGTTTCAGAGCCGGCGAAAAGGATAGCTGATGCGCTTCACCCTCTGTCTGAATGAGTTAAGCCATCTCTGCTACTCCTTGCGCAGTGATGAATGCAAAGTTCACCAACATACGCGCCGAAAAACAAAAGAAAATCACGCGTACATATTATATACTTCCTGTTCTGGTCTTGCAAGGTGAGTAGTGACTCCACCTTTCTGGTTGCTGTGTGAATGGTTTAAGACGGCGAAAAGGCGTAGCTGCTATGCGAATTCTGGGCTATATGAAGGGGGTCATCGGAGTGTTTCAAGACCGCTCTGAGCCGCCGCAGCTACACCTTTTTCTATCTGAATGGGGCTATTGTGTCCTAAACTGAGGACTTCTACTCTTGCCCTTTCCCTGTAACATCACCCTTCCTTCTTTTCCCTAACACCAGATTTCAAGATGATTAATATTTCATTGTGTGTCCCTTTAAGTTGGAATGTCTTTCTTCTTCATCCCCTCAAAGACACTATATAACACTGTCAAAGACCCATTAAAAAAATTGTTTAACTTTGCTATCTGACATATCTGACAGTGTTTGAATGGACAAATAAACACCCTAGATCACAAAAGTTTGGACAGTTATGCTGTTACTAGTACAATATGTGCAGATACAAATTGGCACATTAATTTTTTAAAGCACTTCATGATCATTTTAAACTGTAATTTTTTTACCAAGTAGATCTACCGGTACATACCGTATATTGAAATTCGCGAGCGGAACTGAACATGTACGTAGATAAGCAATTAAGCACAATTTTCGCGCTCGCGGGAAGCACACCCAGCACAACTAGTCCGGTCTCGCACTCGTCATGGGTGGTCGAGAAAGGCAGTATAAAACGACTTACCCCGGGCTAAAGTTACCCCACTTCAGAAGCGGGCTAAAGTCGCGCGCAGTATAAAAAGGGTATTAGATTATTCCTGTTAGTTGCTGCCTACATCTTCCGTCATGGGTGGTCGAGAAAGGCAGTATAAAACGACTTACCCCGGGCTAAAGTTACCCCACTTCAGAAGCGGGCTAAAGTCGCGCGCAGTATAAAAAGGGTATTAGATTATTCCTGTTAGTTGCTGCCTACATCTTCCTTTTAAACCGTCTGACTATGCCCCAATTTCAGTCATCCATCTCCATTCATTCAAGGCCAGAGCAGCTATCCATTATCATCATTCTAGCTGTATGTATGTCGGAGTTGATTATTATGTCAAATAAAAAAAAAATGGACAGAGAGAAATATATCTTAGGCCTTGTACACAAGATTTGTAGTTGATTAATTAATCTGATTCAGGCCTTGTACTCAAGATTTGTAGTTGATTAATCTGGTTTAGACGTTATTTTGATAAATTATAGTGCTGAACACATAATCGCATACTCGGTGGTTTAAAACTTTGTTCCTCCCTATTCCGTTTGTACATAATCATTTATTTATGTATGTATCGTATGTTTGTGTTTTATTTATTCTCTTTTTTTTTTTTTTAAATTAGTCATTTATTTAGTTATTTGTTGATTTTCTTTAAAATAACAGTATTTGTTATTTTAGTATGAAATAGCAGGTTCAATTTGATGTCAGAAATTTGATATTGTTATAAAGATTTATCTTTATTGCATTTCTTCATTGTATATGTGACTCAATCTAGCAAGACCTGGCAGTTGTTGGTAGTTCATGTTTTACAGAAACTGACTCTAAAAGGAACAAAACACACACTGAACTCTGAACAAAATAAAAAAAAAATACAATCAAAAACTTTGCTTATAATTGTTCAAAATTGTTCAATTTTAATTCATCACCATATTTATCACCACCACTAAAACTGTCACCATCATCTTATCCATCATAATTGTCATTACTATCATCATCAATATTATCAACATCACCATCATCTCCATCATTATTATCATCATCATCAGCATCGTCCTCCTCCTCATCCTCCTCCTCCTCATCACCACCACCACCAGCAGCACCACCATCTTCATCATCATCTTCATCATCATCATCTTCATCATCATCATCGTCATCATCATCATCATCATCACTATCATTACTATCATCACTATCATCACCATCATCACCATCACCATCACCTTCATCGCCTCCACCACAACCACCACCATCACCATCATCATAATTACAGTCACATTTTATTTTACTAAAAGCTGGACATTGCTATGGCCAGAGAAAGATATTAAGATATCAAAATGTTTGCTGTGAGACCTTTTTTGTAGTTGCAAAACAATGTTACCATCCTTTCACTAGCTGCAATATGGTGTTATCGTTTTTCAGCTGTTGGTCGCATGATAACATTATCATAAAACGTACACACTGTAGTACACTGTATTTATATTGTGTTACAGAGTATGGCCCTTTTCTCTTTTGTCTAGAATGATACGATTAAAGTTCATAAAACCTTTCCCTGTTTATGCGGTTTCCGTCTCGGGCCGATATTTACTGCTCAGGAGATACCAGACGTCATGAAAGCCTAAATTAATTAAGTGCATCATAATTTGTCAAGGCAGTAAAAGTTTGACCTTTAGTTGATCCTGCCAGTTTCAAATTTGACTTCTGCGACGGCCGAGTATTCCGCGCATTACGGCATGCTCCGAGCATAGTACAGTGACAGAAGACGACGATTCTTGTATGCGTGAGCCTCGGTTGCCGTGATGGCAAGACGATTTTGGCGTTATCTGCTTCAGTGATGTCTGTTCACACTAATAGCTTTGCATTGAATTATTTTCTGTCTTCACTGCATTTCTTTACCATGTCTAGCATACGGGTAAACTTTTCAACCAGCTGTAGGCTGGGAGCTTCTGAATGACTTTGTTCATTTTCTAACCTTCATGAAACTGGAACTGAATAGAGCTCCATAATTTGAATCATGTTCAACTACTGTATAGTGAAATTTGATTCATGTACTGAATGTTTTAAAGACATAATTTAACATTGTGGAGCTTCAATTTATAAAAATTGTCAAACTTTGCTATCTGAGCTACATAGTATTATTTAAATAAACAAATAAACATTCTACAATACAAAAGTTTGGAAAGTTTCCACTAGCAAGGTATGCATTGATAAACATCACATGTGATTTATAACTCTGGTGGAGTACAAAGTAGTTTTTATAACACAGTAGTTTAGGGGAGGAAATGGACACGGGTGAACCTGGTCAAACTGAGTATTCATACATTTTCACTTTTTCAAGCACTAAAATCATTTTCTAGGACAATGTGACTTTTTTTCAGGGCTTAACTTTATGACCTTATCAAACACACTTACATGTAGAGCATGTTTGATTTTGTAGCTCACTTGTTTTACTAGTAAACTGTGGTCATTGTTAAATTGTGTCTTTAATGTACATATATTTGATGTTAGAGAATAAATGGATATTAATGTTGCAGTTTTCACTTAATCTTTATCCACTATTCCATGGTCTCTTTACATGTCAATGAATCACATTCTTTGCTTGGTGTAAGACTTCTTAAAGGCAGTGGATCTCTTTTGCATGCCTAAAAATTAACATTGTGTAAATACAATGGCATATAGAAGAAAATGCCATCTGGGAACCTTTAGCAAAATATAGGACCTGGAAACTCAGTTCTAGTAGAATTATAGTGACCGTTACACTCTGATTTGAATTTTTTCTCGCGAGAAAAAAATTCCTACCATAGAATGTACACTAAACAGCTAGTGTTTTTCTTTCGCATTTTTCAAATTCTAGGAAATAACTGACCCCCAAATTTCACAGACATCAATAGCCTAAGGGCATGGGTTATCTTTTCCTGGTCTGTGGGGATGTTTGCAAATGAGATCCACTGCCTTTAAGGCTTTACTTTTCGTTCACCCCTTAGAAATGATAGGCTTGTGCAGAAACCCAGTACATGTCACACTTACTGATAATGGGCTTCGATCCACCAGGGTTGGCAATTTCCCGGGAAATACCTGTATTTCCCACCCTGGTGGGAAATACTGGGAAATACCGGGAAATACTGGGAAATACCGGGAAATACTGGGAAATACTGGGAAATACTGGGAAATACCGGGAAATACTGGGAAGTACGTGGGCGATACCCAGCAGTGTACTCGAAATTGTACAAGGTTAACTAAAAAGGCCATTAATGCCCTTCATTTAGGCTCTTCTTACACAAATCTACCTTGAACTGATAAATTTCAAATGAAAAGACTGTTAAAAACCTCTTTTCAATTTTGATAATTTAATTCAGTGTTATTTCACATACTGTACAGAACACTGTACATTATTCAGGTGTTACATGTAGCTTTTTTGTGGGGTGCGGCCCTCTTCTTGCTGAATATACACTGTAGGACAAAATCAATATCTGTCTATGGGGTATGCTGTTTTAAGTGTTTTGGACTTATGGAACAATTCAGATATTTGCAGACTGAAATGATTGAAAACAATTTCTAAAATAAAAGCAGGTGATTTTAAAATTTCATTTGGCTGTGTAGAAAATTTGTCCAACCAATCAGAATGAGTTCCTAGTTCCCCACCATCAGTTAAGTTAGTTCTTTGTTGTATTTATTGTGTTGAATCACACTAACTGAACAACAATCTCTACATTTTTGAGTTATTATCCTTCAAGAAATTACCTTTTTATAGTATTTCCCAGTATTTCCCGATTTTGTCAAAAATATCAAGGCGGTATTTACCGGTAAATACCGGTATTTACCACCCGGTATTTACTGCCCAGTATTTACCGGCCAACCCTGGCTTCCACAGAAGCCCAGAAATGGGGGTAAACTTGTAACTTATATTTACCATGATGCTTTAGGTTTAACATGTATCTTCTGCAAATGTCTATTTCCCATAAAGTACTATACACATTTTTTGTAGTATACATCAGGAAAATAAATTTGTTGTGTAGACTTTTTTCTCATAAGAAATTGTAAATTATATTCCCTTCACAGTCAATTGTGATAATTGAGTTATCTCTCATCAAACTGTATTACCCACACCTACTACGTATGTGGTCCTGAGCAGAGCTGTATGGATCCACGTACGCCAAATCACTGACCCCCCCCCCCCCCCCCCCCCCAAAAAAAAAAAAATAAAATAAAAATAAAACATAAATTAATAAATAAGAAAAAAAATAATCTATAAAATAACAATAAAAAAATAAATAAATTAAAATAAAAATAAAAAAATAAATAAAAATAATAAATAAAAAAATAAAAATAAAATAAATAAAATGAATAAAAAAAATAAAAAAAATAATAATAAATGAATAAATAATAATAAATAATAATAAAATAAAAATAAATAATAAAAAATAAATTAAAACTAAAGTTTGTACTGTGTGGATTGAATGATCCAGCTAACAAAAATGTGTACTGGACAGAATTTTGTTCAAGACACTTGGCAGAAATTTTTGAAAATTAATAAATGGAACTGAAGTGGTGAGTCCTTCATTTTCAAATTATATGTTTAGGTTATTGTAGACTATCCATTTAGAGCAATATTTCAGTATAATTTTGTTTAAAAAAAATGAATTTCAGAGCACATTCTTGTGCCACGACTGCATAAAAAACGGCTACCTCTACTTTGTGCACAAAAGTGTAGAGTTGTCCCCATGTGTGGTATTGCCCGTAATGCAACTACCACAAGAGGTTAGTGTAGAATTGAAGGTGTTTTGAGCAACAAAATTTGTTTCACACCAATTACATCATAAATTGATAGTAGTAAGGAAAACTGTGTGATTATGTTATTTTGTTTATAAGTTTTGTAATAATAATAAAGTAATAATAAAGAAATAAGCATCAAATAGTATAAATATATACTGATACAAGAGTCTCTGGTTGAAACTATGACAAGCCCGAGGTTACGTGGACTATACTATTTTAGTTAACAGTCAACGTAACCGAGGGCGTCATAGTTTCAAACAGAGACTCTCAGGATAGGATAAATTTGTTTTATATCCATCATTGAATTAACAGGGAAATTACGCAAAGAAAAAAAAAGGAAAATGAAATGTACTTACGGTAACCCCTACGAGTAAGTGTGTGTCGCACGGCGCGATATTTTTACTTTCGGTACGGATAGGGATACAATTCCATTAACGTATACTCTAGTTAGTCGAGTACCAATTTCATAAACCTATATAACACTAATTTAATCCTCATTCTTATTTTAACTATAATCCTAACTTAAATTTGACGAACTTAACCCAGTGTTAAGCTTAAACTTTGCCAAACTTCCATACGGGCGTAGCACGCTATAATGTCTTTTACACGCACGGAAAAAAATAGCGTACGGTACATTGTGTTTGTACACACGATTCATTCGGCTTTTGAATTACGCAAAGAAAAAAAAAGGAAAATGAAATGTACTTACGGTAACCCCTATGAGTAAGTGTGTGTCGCACGGCGCGATATTTTTACTTTCGGTACGGATAGGGATACAATTCCATTAACGTATACTCTAGTTAGTCGAGTACCAATTTCATAAACCTATATAACACTAATTTAATCCTCATTCTTATTTTAACTATAATCCTAACTTAAATTTGACGAACTTAACCCAGTGTTAAGCTTAAACTTTGCCAAACTCCCATACGGGCGTAGCACGCTATAACGTCTTTTACACGCACGGAAAAAAATAGCGTACGGTACATTGTGTTTGTACACACGATTCATTCGGCTTTTGAATTAAGCTCAAATCGTGATCCCGCTGTCGAGAGTACTCCCCGACTACTGTAGTACTTTCGGAACGATTGTCTCCCAGACTCAGAAAATAGTGTGTTTCTTTTTCATCATGTGACATACTTTGACCAACCAGAATTCAAGAAACTTACAGTGAGGGATATAATAATTACTATTTGTATCCTTTCTATTCTCCTTTACAGACATTATCATATCATGCCACAGCACCTCAGGAAGAAGCACAAAGAGTTAAGGTATGTAACCAAGACAATTTAGCAACATTGTCATACACAGAGTTATTCAGTTGTTACATTTTGGACTAAGTTTTGTGTTAGTACAAAGGTTGACTTAGTACAACAACTACCACAATGATATTCAGCAGTAAGAAAAGCTAGAATACAGCATCAATGATATGGAAATAAAAGAGAAGATTTATTGAGTAAAAGTAGTGGCTAGTTGTTCTCAATATGGTGAATATTTCTGTTAATTGTTGCCTGGAAATAGAATAGAATTAAGTATATTCCAAATAGAAGTTTGATGATTTGTCAATTGCTTTCTTTCAACACTGGAAAGTGAATGGGATCATCATATTTGAATCTGTTTACAGCTGTGGAGGGCAATAAACATCAGAAACTGACTGTGTCATGATTTTTGTTTGACATGTTTGCATATACATGACTGTACACATAGCCTGGGGGGGGGGGGGGGTTTAAGGTGGTTCACAGTGACATGTTTTCATCTTACCCTTGTGAAGTCCTTGTAAACGCGATAACTTCAGTTTAACTTAACCCTAGGCTGATATAATTAGGTGTGTATGATACTAAGCATGGATCCCAGGAACGACCTATTGATTTTGAGGT